>CAXHWN010002032.1:0-125000 GCA_964020975.1 Hermodice carunculata | reverse complement strand
GCTTTAAGGTTGTACATGCATTCATGGGATTTTTATAGACATTGGCTATCAACCATTTATTTGCTTCGTGGATGGAAATCACTTGAAATTAAAATGCAGCGTGTCCACATATTTGTGTAACATATGACATTCGAACTGATAGTCAGCAGAAATTAGTGAGACCAAATGTTTTTGAGATTTCCCGATTCACATTCGTTTCTTTTATTCTTGGAACAAAATGTTTTGTGCACTCAATGAAAATGTAGAGGAACCATTGCAAAGTAAAATACCCCATGTATACAGTTTCTTCGGTGCTGAATCCCCAACCTGGACCATGGATCACTGTTTAGTGAGTCGTAATAAAGGGGGAGGCGGGAGGCTGACTATACAAGTATGTTGCATTTTTATACACACTATATACTATGAAAAATATTCTAGTGCAGAACAAAAAGTGACTGTCAGCTGGGAATTAGCAGGCATAAATTGATAAGATTAGCATTCACCCAAAATATAAAAATACTTGTATGGCAAGACTTTTATTATCCAGACATACGGATTAACAACACTGGAAACATTTCTTTCAGAAACACATAAGGAAGTGATATATATATAGATATATATTCCCCTACGTTAACAGAAGTTAAGAAAGATTATTGTGATGTTGGAGTAACCAGTTCTGAGTGTTTATTGCTTTAAAACAGTTGAGAATACGAAAGTCATTGGAAGGATGGGTTGACATTTGAATTGAAATAATTTTCTTTTTTGTATAGCTTTTGAGAAGTTGATGTTGAAGAATTTTAATAATGCCTTTGAAAATGGTATTCTTTCAGTAGACCAGAAATGAGGAGTAATTTCACTGAATTTGAGTTAATTTCTTTACATGACGTGTCTGGTTTTATTATGGTGATCGATTTTTGGAACAAAAAAATTATACATTTGACTGGCATTTTATTGACAAAGAGTTACATGTTTATAATTTTGGCAAGAATTTTCGTAAATGGGTCAAATAAAGAAGCAGTTGTGTGACAAATAATTGCTACACGTCATGTTTTTTCTCCTTGCATAGAGATGTACGCCAAGGCTTCCCCTTGTCTCCAGTTTTTGCGTACATTAGCAGTTGAATTTTGCATACATTAGCAGTTGAATTATTAGCCATTGACATTAGAGCAAACCCACTTATAAAAGGTAATACTATTGTGTTAGAGGAAATAGAAATGAGTCAATTTGCGGATGACATTACATTCTTTGTTCTAGATGAACAGTCTAGCAAAGCTGTGCTGAATTTTTTACAAAACCTTGGTATTTGCTGTTGGTTAAACGTTAATTTATAGAAAACTGGATTGATATGAGGTAGGATTGCAAGACAAGAGCCAGGCAACTTACCTGGAAAATTGCTTAAAGATAACTTTTCAACATTGAGTATTACATTTCTTACTGATGAATATGCCATGCCCTTTACAAATTTTATGACAAATTTCAGCGTATGCATGAAATCTTTAATATTTGGAAAATGAGAGACCTGTCTTTTAATACGAAAATTCTGGTCATGATATCTCTCGGTGTCTCTCAATTAATTTATAGTTCTTCAACTGTACCATTGACTCCGGATATGATCAAACAAACCCAAAAAGAAATTGACAAGTTCATATGGGGAACGGCAATTCGAAAAGTGAGGGATATAGTATGTATGTAAAACTAAAGTAGAGTGGAGTAGAAGTACCTGGTGTGCGGAAAAAAGTTAAATCTTTATTAATCACTTATATCATTTTTTATTTTTTTTTATATCGGGAAGAGCTAAGCGGAAGCATCTTATACACCAGTTTGTACTTTGTGTGGATATTTATGATTTGTTTTAAAGCCGTTTGTCTATTGGTCATAACTGGAACAGATACTTTTATTTGACATGCAATTTACGACTTCATGGAATGAGTTCAGATTTATATTTACACTGCAGACATCTGTTTCAGTTACCAAAGAAATGCACAATAAAAACATATAAATGCAAAATGCACCAATTTTCTGCGCTGCTAACCTGAAATCGTTGCATAGCGTATGCGACCGCTCATGGCTGTTCATCGGTAAAGTTTTGCACGCTAGCACAAAATCGCCCGCACTTTCAAGTTAGCACGGTATAACTTTCACGACTTGTATGGTGCTTGGAATCTGGGTACCTTTCGCTATTGGTGGTACCACCTACAGTGTTATGTAATATATGGGTCAAAATATGAAAATGTCGTGAATGTTGAATCATCTTCAATGGATATTTATGAAATATGGTGGGATCATGAGGGAGGTCAATGTCTACTAAGTTGCTAATGATATTTGTGGCGCAACCTATAATTTGACCGACATTAAGAAATGAAATTCCATATCTGGAAAAGTAATTGGACTAGACTTGCCAAATTTACAGGATATATAGGCCAAGCCAGTGCTAGAAAGTTTTGTAATATCAGTGACCTTGACCTATTTTTCTGAGACCACCATGCCTGAAAAGTTCAAAGGGGTGATTTTGTGATGGTATGGTGAACCTTGGAGATCAATGGCAAAGACAACTGAGCCTCCAGATCAAAATAGCGCTTGATTACATTGTACATAAACTGCACTTAATGACCATATTTTGAGGTAATCCTGACGCAGTAATTATTGAGTTTGGAGATTAGCCAAGTTTACTGTTTTTCTTTAATTACTTGAAAAATTATTACTTGATTCGAGTAAAGAGACCATGTATGGAAAGGTGAATCTGGGACGTACATTTTGAACATAACAATTCTTTAATCCGAATTGAAGGCCAAGCTCAACTGGCCAGGACTATATGATGCTTAAAACTTATAAAGTGCATGAACATCTTCGTCAACATCAATTTTGGAGGAGCCATCATAGTATTTGTCCCACTTATGGTAATTTTTTAACACTTTAACTTGACATGGGAAACTCTACTCAAAGCCATTACATGTAGATTGTCACAACTTCAGTAGTACGTCGATTTATTATAATTGGAAAGTAATTTGTGCGATAAACTCAAACTATATTAAAAATTATACACGTTTTCCTATATTTTGCATGGCTGTACTGATTGTATACATTTAACAAGTGGGTCATCAGACCGTTGCAATGTATTTTATGTATCACTATTAATAATCCTGAATATAAATATTTGACAAAAACCTAGGTGTATATGTTTAAAATTTGTATTTGTTTCTTACTTTGTCAAGTTTGACACAAAATATTAAAGTGACATGCACTACCAAAGTCACTTATAATATTTTACAACCAAACAAACAAAATGTATCTTTTCCAAAGGCCCCTAAAATTATTAGTCAAGATGTAAAAAAGGTCAACACTGAAGTTTTCTGGGGCTTAGTTTTTGTTTGTTTTTTATTGAAGTTGTTTGCCTATTTTATTTGTTTTTTATTGAAGGTGTTTGCTTATTTTATTTCTCTTTATTTTTATTAATAATTTACTTAATTTTTTATTTTTATTTTATTTACTCATTTGTAATTTTTGCCTCCTGTTCTTGGTATTTTATTGACCAGCTTGATATGGGAAGGTATGATCACTGAAGTTACCCAAACCTTTTCCCCACAAACTACCTTGTACGTGTATTCAGTAGATTTACAAGTGAACAACAGTTTCCTCTCTACCCTTGCTCTACATCGTACATGTACAGATTCCAAAGAGTAGCAGGCAAATAAGGAATTAATTTTCATGTATAGGGCAATTTTTTTTCAAATCTTCATTTGTATACCTGTACATGCAAGTGTCATACTCAAAGCATAGTGGAATAAAAAAACCGCTGATTACTCTGCCTGTATTTCACTTTCATGATACCAATTAATAACAAATATACACACTGGCTACTGCCTTTGTAGACAGACCAATGCAGCCGCACTATTGATATTGTGGATTTCTGTTGACGGTGTGACTACACCACCATACTGTACATACTTGCATATGTAAATTTAGTTCATTTATTGTATCAACTTCAAAAGGCTTTTTGGAATGACTTATGCCCCCACAAAAACATAATAATAATAAATAATATTTTTTCAGTCGCTCAGAAGGGGGTAGGGATCATCATTCACATTGTATTTGTATCTTGTGTGAAGCCTGGGGCCTGAGGTGAATGGCAAAGTTTTATACAATACAGTAGCAGAATACAATACATATCTTGGTGGTAATTTAATTACAAATACCAATACCTCAATTCAAATAGATTGGCCCTGGTGTTGTCACATGATTGTGAAATTATGCCCATTAATTATATATATATATATATGCTTAGTGTAGAACATGTACAAGTCAGTAGTCATTTTCCTTGCCAATGATTCATTCCCAAGGAACATATGCATCAATCATTCCGTCAAAATTTTCTAACTCAATTGCCTATGTTTAGGTTGAGCAGGGACCTATAAATTGTAATCGGGTTATAGGTTCATGGGTTTAGTAAATTAATCTACTTGCACTCTTTGGCTGTAGCGGTCCTTGTCTTTAGTTAATGCGCTTACGTTTTTGATATTTACATGCCGTCACAAATTCCGAAGGAGATTCATATTGCGTTTTACAACAATGTCGCCATGTTTTACACTTTTATTTATGATTTAACATGTAAATCACACTGTGTTATCAGGTTGAAAACTTAGACCCTTGGCTTAGGCTCCTGGTCCTGGTGTGTCGTGTCTGTACCTGACATGTTTTAAATCGTCTATGGTAAAATGTTCTGAGCATGGACCTATTAATTATATTTTAATTATGCAATAAGGAAAACCGTGGGTTTGAGTTCTTTCTCCAGGTTCTCCTTTATAGGCCCGCTGGGTCCATGGTATGAGGAAATTATAATACATCCTTCCCCAGGCACCCAGTCATCGCTCCTTCGATATTTCACGACCTTGACCAATTGTTTCGACAAACAGTCATCTTTTGAGAAACTAAAGAGGTAAAAATGTCCAAGTTTGTTTTGCTGCAGTATTTGATCTAGCACTGCTTCGGGCATGCCGCCATTTTGCTTGGACCGCTTTGGTCACATGATCTATTTTTTAATGAATGTTAAAAAGGCTACCGGAAAAGCACGATTTCCCGTTTTTGTTCACAGGGGTACAAGCAGCACTTTGAAACCACATTAACGTTCTACACAGAGCAGAAAATGGAGGTAATTTTCATGTTATCGTATAGAGGGGAGTTGAATCAGATGAAATGTGGCTGGTGTTGCATTTTGAGACCTGCACTTTAAGGGATGGATAGGACCAACAAAGCGTGAAGAAACATTAGAAAGCTTGAAGGATCTTATGTTAAGAGAACAATTCCTCAGTTTAATATACCAAAGTTTGAAGGTATTTCTGAAAGAAAAGGTGCCCAAAGATATAAAAAAAATGGCCACATTATCAAAACAATTTGTTTAGGCACATGGGGGCACTTGGGGATTGTTTGCAATCCTTGTATAAAGAATGGATCTCAAATATACCCAGTGAAAGGAATAAAACCTGAAAAAGCTGACGTTTTTGTGCAATCCAGATGAACATCAAACAAAAAAGTGCAGAGTGAGTACAAAACAGAAGAGAAAAACAGAAAAGCGACGATTTCCAAAATACCACTTAAATAAACAGTGTACCTTTAGAGGATTTCTTGGACAGGCAATTTCTGAGTGCAGAAAAAGAAAGGAAGCCCAATTTGTTACAAGAGCAGGGATACTGACAACCCCACACCAGTAAAAAAAATGGAAAGACCCATCAAAAAGAAAACAAAAGAACCATTTATTCATAATGGTTGCAAACTACTCTACTGTTGCATCAATACAGAAAATTTTACTCTGAAATGTAAAAATCCTGAACCCTCACGAAGTGGGGCAATGAAAGATCCTTTATCCTGTCAACCAAATATTCAGGTAAGTATGGGGTGTGTTCATGGAAAACAGGTTCCCACATTCAGAGATGGCGGATATTCTGGTACAGTTGGGAAGAAAGATTTGGTTACTAGCGACCATAGTAAGGGAAAATTACATTACTGCATCATGGCTGATGGGTCAGCTAAAAGATTTCCGGTGGCCAAAGTTAAGTCAGAGAGTCTTTCAACAAGTGGCACTTTTGAGCTCACATGTATGCAGATTAAAACCCCTGTGCAGGATTTCATAACAGGCAATGTTACTGAAGCTGGAGAACCTAATGACCCTGATACAAACTAGAAGTTAAGGATAGTATATCCTTCAGTATCTATAGACAAGGAAATATTACAACAGGTAAAGGTGGGCAAAATAAAGGAACCACAGGGAGAAATGCATAGATACATTCTCTATACAGACTCCCATAATAATACAGACGTTTTGTCTGTCTTGACAGAAAAACAAGCATACAAGTGTAAGAAAACATGCAAAACTTTGAAGGCAAGTGATTCGATAGGTTCAGTCACTGATAGCAAGACATTTTTACAAAACCGAAAGACAGACGAGAGTTTAGATGAGCTTTTAAATTTGGCTCAAAATGAAAAGGAATGTGAATAGAAATATGGAGTCAGACAAGGGTACATCATTGAAAAGAGGTTCCTTTATAGGAAGCTTTTTTTTAAGTAAAAACAATTGTTTGTCCTACTTAATTGGGAACCAAAGTTGGAATCGAGAGGGCGCTGTACGACTGACATGATCAAAGATCTGTGAGGTTCCAACTTTTATTGGAATACATCAAGCTGTCTTTACTTTTTGTTGTTAACTTTTTGTGGATTTTACGTGGGAACGACCAGAGAACCCAGAGACATTCTCATTTTGATATCACAGTGAAGTTTATCCTGAGGAGCTAGAAAAGCCATTCGACCCAAGCTTGTGGCACAGACTTGGTGACATTGAATGATAATTACGTAAGTTTTACCTGGCTCAGGTACCGGTCCAACATGGCGGGCCCAAATAAAACATTGAGCGACAATGGTGTCACCATAAAAAAGCTGAGGGATGTGCTGAAGATTCCTGCGGATCAGTTGGTCCCAGTCTTTTTGGAAAGTCTGGATACAATTTTTCAATACAATCAGCAGAACATTAAAGACACGTTGTTCGAGTTACACACGAAATCACTGACCACTCTTCATTCGGCCCTGTGTGACAAGGTCCCCAGTGCTTTCCCTCAGTTTAAAGGTAGATGTCACGTTAAACGCCAAGCTCACCGAAGGTAAGTGTCGGACATATGTACTATCGGTTTTAGCTTGGCTAGCTCAGAACCCCTACAGGATCTGGAAAAAAAAATCCATAAAGCTACACCTAATGTTTCCGCAGCAGAGACAACTTGTCATAGCGCTGCCGGTGTGGGGCGTGATGGTACACCGTTAGACAGCATTAGCAGTGCCAGTGGTAATATGGAACAGCTGTTGGCACTAATCGTTGAATTGAGAGAAGAATTATCTACTTGGAAATCACAGGTTAATACATTGATGCAGGAGAATAAACTTATGAAAAGTCAGATTGTTGTATTAAGTGGGAGTATGAACTTAAAAGCTGCACAGGAGGTGAGCAGCACTCACAAACAGAGTCATACTGACAGTGATAGTGACAGTGATGGCAATCACTCTTCTGTATCGTGTGACTCCCAAAGTGATATGTCTGTTGATCTGTCAGACCACACGGCCTTTTCTGTTGCACTTAGTAAAAGACAAAAAAAAGAAATTGCGTAAAAAACAGGATAAGAGCAAAAAATCTACTGTAAACCCTATTGTGACAACGGGTCCTACAATCCCAGTTTTCCCTGACTCGAAATAGTATGTTTGCGCTTGTGTGCCCACCAGCGCTGCCAGCAGGTCTCAACCTGTTACTGACACTTCTGATGTCGGACCCGTAATGTCCAGGGAAACCAAACTCAAGGCGGCTCAAGAAACTAAGTTTGAACTGTACATAAGTGGGGTAGCTCGGTCAAACCAGCCCGGTGACATTGATGAACACTTAAGGGACCTAGGTATCATCCCTATCGAAAAGGCTAGGCTTCTGGGCTCTCATAAAGATCACTTATAGTTCCATGTCACTATCCTGTCGGAAGCAAAAAAACTGTGCTCTCAGACGGGAGAACTGGCCGAAGTTTGTACACGTGAGAGAATACACACGGGGTAAGCCTCCTAGCCAAACGCAAACTAAGCCGACAGTGTTTAAGCCTAAGTCGGTGAGAGGTAGCAGGACTAGACAAAATCGTGTACGATCCAGTAAGACTAAATCTGGAAATGGGGGTAGCAGACGCTCACAGGGTTCCCACGGCATCCAGAGACCCAGTGTTGACCAGGGTCCCACCACCAGGGTCCAGCCCTTTCTCGCCCCGCCACCGGCCCAATTCTACCTCCCTATCGCCCCAATGCTGCACACAGCTCAACAATACCAACCGCCAAATCAGTTTAATGGTGCTGGATTCGGACAATTCTGTGACGCCAGCTGGGCAAACTCAGGTGCTGACATCCGTGGAGGATACTTTCCTCCCCCAGGACACATTTTCTGAATATAATTCCCATCGTGGAAATGACATTAGTAACACTAACAAACTTTTAGTGATAGAATCTTTTAATTGTAAGGGATTTTTGCAATCTAGTTCTTATATAACTGATCGTTTATATGGGTGTGATATCTTGTGTCTTTCGGAAACGTGGCTTAAGCCTGAAAACACTGACATTATCAGTCAAGTTATCGGTGGTTCTATTCCTCAACATAAATTAAATATTTTATCTAAATCTGGCATGTGTGATGTCGATTCAGATTATACTGGTCGTCCTTTTGGCGGCGTAGCTGTAATTATCAAACAGAGGGAAGACTTTAGCTCCCATGAGCTACCTGTGCAGAGTGATCGTATATTAGTAGCTGCTATCACAAACACGAAAGGTGAAATTGTTCATATCATAGTATCAGTCAACATGCCGTATTATGACCGAAGTAAGCCAGGTCAAACAGCTTCCTTTTTAAATACTCTGGATGCTCTTCAGTCATTTATTGATGAATATGCAAATGAGGCTCCCATTACACTCTGTGGTGACTGGAACGCCCAGCGACCACAAAAATGTAAGCTATTTAACATTGGTATCGACAGAAAAGTTTCACTCCACACAGTGAAATCCTTTGTGACTTCTTGGTGTCATATACAGTCAGGCCGCCTTTAACCGTCACTCGATAATTGGTACCCTTGAAATTCGGCAGCAATGACCTGTGAACAGATTTCCCCCATTGATTTACTACATGATAATCCGGCACCCTTGAATTTCGTCACCGGCATGTTAATTGCAGAACAAAAGAGCTTTTTTCAATGTAATTTGCCTCTTTAATCCGTCGCTTGATATTCAATAGAGCATATACCTTGCAATAACATACATTATTGCGCCGTACCGCAAAATCAACAGTCACCTGATGTGTTCCAAACAAGTTCCGAGTTGATAAGATGTTTAATTGTTCACGTCTTAAATGGTTAAATTTCATTGCAATGGCCAGAATCCAATGAGGGATTTTGTGGTGACGATGTAGCAAAAGTTCGGCGCAGAGAAGAACAGTTAAAAGATATGAAAAGTGAGCGCAGTAAACAAAAAAAGATTTCGGAATTCTTTGTGCCAAAATAAGCTATTAAAGCCAAAATATGTCCAAATACGTGTGTGAGATATACATTAGGGTTGGGACATTTATGCCCGCTCGCTCAGTAATTTTGAACCTAACATTAATTGTACATATGGATATGTATACACTGAATAAAGTTGCTTTTTTTCCCTATAATTTGCACGTTTCGTTTTTAAAATTTCATATGATTGGTAATACGTGTATGTGATTATGTTTTTATTTACTCATTGTTAGGTGCAAATTTAGTCTCTTATTCTCTATCATATATCCTGGTAATTATATTGTGATTTGTTAATCTGGCAGCCTTGCTAATCTGGCAAAATGACCAAAAACAGATGGTGCCAGATAAACGCGGCCTGACTGTAATTTATCTGAACTTGACTTTTGTTCCAAACAAACAGTGAATTATATATATTTGTCACACGCACTAAATACGTTCACTTGGATTAATCATTGTTTTACCTTTGCACATGATGAATGTAATGTATCTGCTTTCCATATTGTCCCTCTGGATGCGGGGAATGTGAGTGATCACCTGCCTCTGCGGCTTGAGCTTAATCTACGCCTATCACCGTCTAGGTGCGATGGTTGCTCGGGCCGCAGAGGCGGTGTGCTCCCTCTACCCCAGTGGAAGGAGCAGGACAAGAGAAAAACATATAGAATAATACTCTCAGAGAAGATGAAGTCTATTCCTATTATCGACAACAGCCAGTTAAGCGATAATTTGCAATATACTGTGGATAATTACATACAAAGCATTAATGATGCCTGTCACGAGGCTACCCGCTCTGCTGGGTGTCTACCCGATAGAAAGTATAAGCCAAAGTCTTAGTGGTGCCCGGAGTTATCTAGACTGCGGGATAAGAAAAAAAAATTCTGGTGGCATCTGTGGGTAGAAAATGGCCAGTGTTTGATACTTGGAAATATCTCAAAAAACAGTGCAGACATTTATGTAGGAAGTGTATCACAGAACAAAATACTAATATGTTTTGGTCTTTGGATAGTTTATTCAAACACAGAAATCTGCCACAGTTCTGGAACAAAACCAATAGGAATCTGAGAAAACAGCCAAACTCAGTTTTAACTGTGAACGATTTTGCAGCCTATTATAGTAAAACTATGGGCGAGACACCTCTTTTGCCGGATGACGAGATCAGTTTTTCAGTCTCTGATACTTTTAATAGGCATATTTTACACTGTGAAGGGAAATGTATTTCTTCCGATGACATAGATAAATATATCAGATGTTTGTCGACAAATAGTGCTCCTGGCTTAGATGGTGAGACAGCTGAGCATTTTATTTGTGGTAACTGTGATATTCTACGTGAACATTTAGCCGTCTTGATCACAACAATAACAATACTATCATACCAAGTGTTCTACAGAATGGGGTGATTTTAGTTACCGTCTAATTATGGTTTGTTCAATTTACTCTAAATTAACAGAATTTTCAATCCATGTACCTGATAATGTCTCTGAAAACCAGTTTGGATTTAGACAGAAACGAGGAACGGACATGTGTACGGTTATGCTTAATGACATCATATCATATTATAAAGCCAAACACTCTCCCATTTTCATATGTAGCTTGGATGCTGAAAAATGCTTTGACCGTATTTGGCATTGTGGTCTGTTCTATAAATTATTGGGGTCTATTGAAGTCACTGACTGGCTGTTTTTATATAAATGATACACTAATATGTTTGCAGTTGTCAAATGGAATCGTACCTACAGTGAACGTTTCCATATTACCCGTGGTAACCGTCAGGGAAGTTCTCTGTCACCTAGATTCTTTAATCTATTTATTAATGACTTGCTGTGTCAACTGCAGGAGGCTTACTATGGAGTTTGTATCGGTGATGTAAAATATAACGGTTCTGCTTATGCTGATGACATTACTCTGGTCTCGTCCACTGTGTCAGGTCTTCAATCTTTAATCAATATATGCAACGATTATGCTCATAACTGGCATTTTACGTTTGGACATTCCAAGTCAAACTGTATGATTGTAGGTGGGGGTCACCTTTCTCGTCCAGGTAAATCTCCCTCGCATTGTTGGTCTCTGGGACAGAAAAAACTCGACACGGTGGACGAGTTGGAGGTGTTACATTTTCTTCCAGAGGTCATTACAACAACCATGTAAATAAGAGATGTGCCGCCTCTAGGTGGGCTATTTTTAGGTATGCTAATGCTGGTCTGAGCTACCCTGGTATGATCTCTCAGGCCAAATCATTCCGGTGGAAAACGTAAGGAGTTCCCTGCCTCACATACGGAATGAACAATGTTTATCTATCTCAAAGTAATTTGTCTCAACTGAAGTCTACTCAAGGCACCCTTGTAAAGGGCTGCTTAAGTCTTAGTAAACGTCACCGTCATTCCCGCCAGTTGAAAGCTTTAAATATCCCACCTGTTTCACATATAATAAAGTTAGATACTGCCTCACTAATTTATAGAGTCAGCAGGACAGATTCCCCTGCCCGTTCAATATTTGTTCATATTTTATCCCAGTATTTAACAAGCGGTCAGTCCATACCGGGCTCGCTTTGCCACCGTATGCAGGAGGAGAAAATACCCCTGCACTCAGTGTTTCGACAATGGATGGTCCCTGTCCTGGCCATGGCTGCGACCCCTGACGGGCTCACCGATACATTAAAATAGTTACTTTGTGGTCCAAAATTCAATCTTCAGAATTCTTGGAACCATCGCATGGTGCGACTATTAACAAGTGCTTTCTGACTGCTTTCCGTGTGGCCTCCCATATGGTGGGGGGGGGGGGAGGGGGTTGGCCCGAGTGTCCAATCTGTGCAACTTGGGGCGGTTGGATCCTTGGGTTGGCCCAGCCCTCCTGGGGAGGTCCTGACCATGTTGTGTCATACAGGTATAATTATAGCTCTACGGTTATGTTTCCTGGTATCTGTGGGTCTTTTCTGTGGGTTCTCTGGCCATGTTATTTTATGTTTTCTTATTTTATGTTTTCTTGTCCTGTAATTGTATATCTCGATGTAATGGTATTTATGTATTTCCCCGTTTCCCGGGGTTTTAATAAAAGAATTAATATATATGTTGAGCTCCTGAGTTACTATTTAGAAGTCATATGGGAATGAAGAAAACCTTGGATATAGGTTTATCAGCATTCTTTGGGCCATGTATATGGGTAAACATGCAAAGATTTTGCAAATCTTCTGACATTAGTCAGTAGAAAATTCTCTAATTTCCCATGGGAAAATTCCCTGAATTAATACACCATTTTAAAGGGTAGCAGTTGACATAGCTAGGCCTTTACATCCAGTTTGGGAGAAAAGAAACCAGTATATACATACTTTACTTGATTGAAATACCAGCTATTCTGGTGCTGTAGCACGGAAGCTTATTGATACTTATAGTTGCAGAAGCCATCATTGAAATAATCAGCAGAGCAGGATTTTCCTGAGAAATACAATCTGACATGGAAACTCAGCTACTATCAGATCGGATGAAAGATGTCAGATCAAACAGATCACAAGGTCAATATATGTAAAGGGTAAGTTGAGATATACAACAGTACATTAAAGCCAATGCTTCGGAAAATGTGTCAATAAAGACCTGG
The DNA here is from genome assembly GCA_964020975.1 of Hermodice carunculata. Taxonomy (NCBI): domain Eukaryota; kingdom Metazoa; phylum Annelida; class Polychaeta; order Eunicida; family Amphinomidae; genus Hermodice; species Hermodice carunculata. The sequence continues at coordinate 111,888 of CAXHWN010002032.1, read as the reverse complement.
AGTCTGGGATAAGTATCTCATTGCAGTCGTGTTTGCCTATAGAGAGGCGCCCCTGGCCAGTGCAGATGTTGCACCATTAGAACTCCTTTATGGAAGAAGTGTAAGAGGGCCTATTACAAGTATGTAAGGGACCTGGACAGACAAAAAACTTTCTCAAACACCTTGGCAACATATGATTATAGTGTGAACCTGGAAGAAAGGCTGGAAGAAACTTATAAAATTGCACCTGAAGAGTTGCAAAGGAACCAAAGTAGCTACAAACACTACTATGATAGAAAGACAAAACCCTAACAATTAAAACCTGCAGACTAGGTTATATTTCAGGTACCAACCAATGAAAATAAGTTTATGTTGCATTGAAAAAGACCATTTGTGATAGACAGCATAGTCGTTGAGAATGCAGGTCTAAAACTTACCATGCAAATATGCTCAAGTTGCATGTAGAAAGGTGAAAAGAGCAAACAAGCACTGGTAATGTCATATCTGTAGCTACGGCAGCAGTCACTGAACTAAGGGAAAATAAGGTTACAGTTGATGATGATGATGGTGATGATGATGATGATGATGATAATGATGACGACGACGACGACGACGATGATGATGATGATGATGATGATGATGATGATGATGATGATGGTGATGATGATGATGATGATGATGATGATGATGATGATGATGATGATGATGATGATGATGATGATGATGATGATGATGATGATGATGATGATGATGGTGGTGATGGTGGTGGTGGTGGTGGTGGTGGTGGTGAAAAACTTCTATAGTTTCAATAGGTGACTGGCTCAGTAGGCAAGGAGGCATTTCAAGATATAAAGATCCATCCTAGTCTTACACCAGAACAGACTCCAGACATAAAGCGCTACTTCAGTAGTTTAGTGATATTTTCTCTGAAATACCAGGTACTGGTCATTTAGCTGAGCATTGTTTTACATTGACAACCGTTGGGCCAATAAGAACACTTATCCTATACCGTACATGTTTAGACACGAGATCCATGCTGAAATGGGGAATCTTAGAAAGAGCCTCCAGTCCACACCGTGTTAGTTCTGTCAAATTGAAAAGGAAATATGGCACTCACAGAATAGCCATTGACTATCAAAAACTGATCCGTGTTACCTTTTTTGACACAGAGCCAATGAACACCAGTGAACATTTTTTTGCAAAGTTGCAAGGAAGTGTACTTCTGAGCAAACTAACTTTTATACCATTTCCAAATTTGCAGGAAAGAAAAGGCAAAAGAAATGACATTGTGACTCAAGCCGGAGCTTTCAGATTCCAGAATATGCCATTTAGTTTGGTTGGATCAATCACCACCTATTGTCGCATGATGAAACTCCTATAAGGAGGTATAGATGGAGTCAGATGGAGTCTTATTGTAAAAGTGCTGAATTTTGAAGTACCTTGTGTAGTACAGAAAGATGCAGCTGAGGAAGGCGTACGTCTACTGGTAGCCCAAGAGTATATAGAAATGAAATTTCTCATTGTTTTTGCCAGTAAAACGTTGCAACTTAGAAGGTAAAACTATTTCACCATTGATAAAGAATGTTGGCACTTGTATGGGCAACCAATACGTTTGAAAGATATTTGTATGATAAAAAGTTCACTCTAGAAACAGACCACCAGCCATTGAAATATATCAATGCTGCAAACTTTGCAAATGGCAAGATCACGAGGGGAGGTTCGTTTTTGCAGCACATAGGCTTCCTTTAAGAAGAATCATGGGTAAACGAAACATGGGCACAGATAATATTAGTTGCATGTGAATTTAACACACAATTATAATGCTTTAAGCTCTCTAAATATTTTTCTAAGTGATATTCTTACCAGGGAAGAGGTGTCACGTTTTAAGTTGCATGCATAGTAAAGCTGAGACATCTTGTAACTAGTTTGTTTGATAAAATTTGTACTTGTAATTAAAATTGAGGGACATATGTTAGTGAAAAGTGCAATAAAAGAGCAGGGAGACCAGTTCTCATGGATCTGGTTTAACAAACCAGTTTTCATCCACTGCCACAGTCCAGCAATTCACCTTGATTGCAGTTTAAGGATACTGTATAAAATAACTTAGGAGGGAAATACTTTACTTGCTGCTGAAAAGTATTTTTCCATATCCTGCATGCAAGATGTGCATTTCTGTTTTCATTAGCTTGGTTCCATTTCGTAATTCTAATATATCGTAATTTTAATATTTTGTGATTTTCATATCTGGGCGAACATTACTTTCATTCATATTACATTAGACAATGGGCAATACCAGGAAGTGAAGAATCCAGAGTTCCATGTACCCTATACATGTTGAGATAAAGCAGTTTGGCTCAGGGTTCAAGATGTTTCCAGTCTGCAGGGAATAAGGGAGATATCTTGCATGACCAAGCCTAATATCTGTACTTGGAGACGTACTTGCGAGGCCAAGGGTAGTCCAAGCCTTCTACAGTGGGGGAAGAAACTGTATAGACAGATATTTTATTAACTGGTTAGTCCATTCCAGAGTATGCCGGGACTCCCTGTGTGCAGCTGAGTGAGTGTATAGAAAGACATTTCGGCCCAAGATACCAATAGTAGACTGCCACAGCTACAGAGACCATATAATCTGCAGGTATGAGACACCAGTCATTCAATAATTATATATTCTTTGTTAGGCATCAACCTGGATTTTGGACTCTTATACTCTAAATTAAGTTTACAGATTTTCAATTTATTTTGTGACATTGAGAGGTAGTATCGGGACTTATGTCATTCTGCTGCACATGCACAGGGTATAAATGTATACAAAGAGGGTGCCTCCAACTCCTATGTGAAGACATCCTGATTTATTTCGCTTAAGTTCATATGTATTTTTATTTATTTATTTGTATTTATTTACTTTTTGGGGAAATTTAATCTGCTGTGATATTGGTGGTAAAATACATTCATTACAAACAAACTTGTAGTTTTTGTAACTGTCTTCTGTATGCCCATACATGACATACTGTTTTCCCAGAAATTCTTTCTTTCTTTTTCTTTCTTCCTTCCTTCCTTTCCCTCTGTCTTTTTCTTTTCTATCTTTCTTTCTTTCTTCCTTTCCTTCTTACTCCCTATCTTTCTTTCATTCACAGCAAATTTCTCTGCCTTCTTTCTCGTACACTATTATGGATAGAAACTCCAAACATGGCAGAGTTATACTTTTATAGATAAAGTCTTGCCGTTTTATAATATGATGCCTTGATTGAAATGAAATATGCAAATGAGAGCTGTGTGAAGTTTTAAATCTTTAATATCTTTAATACTACAGTAGATGTGGTTCCTAAAGTACAGTACTTCGATCACAGCAAGGCAAAGGTCATCTCAAATGTCAAGGTCAAGGTCCATTATTAGGTTAAAATGTCATTTGAAGACCAAAGTTCAATTTTGAACCCTTCATATGTTTATCATTTAAATTGACATCTAAAAGCCGAAGGGCAAGGTCATTTGGACCTTTCAAATTTTCTTCTAGCCATAACTCGGTCAATTTTTTATTCAATTTTGGTTATGTTGCACTCACATTGTACATATTATAACACAGCAAAGTTTGCACTTTGCATGTGAACTGTGAAGGTCAAACGTCAAGGTCATTTGCAACTTTGAAATTTTCATGCAACCAGCACTTGGTCAAATTTTCTTCAAGTTTAATCATGCTGGACTCAAACTTTAGGTATTGCGGCATTGCATATTTTTGTAATTTGCATATGAATTTTAATGGTTAAAAGTCAAGTTCATTTTTTGCATTTTTTTCTGGCCATAACGCCATCAATTTTTATCCAATTTTAATTAACTTGGGCTGAAATTGTAGTTATTGTAAACTGCTATTTTTTGTAATTTACTTATAGCCTTCAGAACTCAAAGGTCAAATGACGTTTGTATCTTTGTGATTCTCATGAACTCATAACTCTCAATTTCCATCCAATTTTAGCCATGTTGGACCAAAGCGTAGTGTTTGCAACACTGCATATTTTTGTCAATAACATGTAGCCTCTAAACGTCGAAGGTCAAAGTCATTTAGCCCTATGGAATATTCATCTGGCCATCACTTTAAATTTTGTTAATTTCCATGCTGTTTTGATCGTGTTGGACTCAAAGATTATTTTACCATTTCAAACTGCATTTAAGCCATCACTTGGTCAATTTTTATCGAATTTTGATCATGTTTGGCTCAAAATGAAAATTTCGTAACACTGCACAGATTTGTAATTTACATATGATCTTTAAAGTTCAAGGTCATTTAAGCCTTGGAATTTTTATTCATAAGTGTAATGGAAAGAGAAGAGCCTAAGGACAAAAGTTGTAGCATTTAATTTTTACTTTTGAATTTAGTTAAGTAGTATACATCATTGGCTTTCCTTTACTCACATCACCAGTGTTTGTGACAAGGTGTTTTGCTGTGGACTTATTGGCAGAGGCCTAGATTAGTCAATTTGCCTTATCTTAAAAGGGCCAGTGGTTATAGTGTATGAATTGATACCTGCTTAATTATGTGCCTGTGTAAGTTTCCGTTGGTGGCACTGAGAACATCATTTTACAAAGTCAAAGGAAAAAATTATGATGTTTGATTCTGTGAAGAGTTTATTGTTACCAATGTGACTTCCCATGGGGAATCATGGTAAAGTTGTAAAATGGTTTTGGGTCAATTTTTAAGGACACACCAATTGATAATGAGTCAAATTTGATGTTCATTTTGATTTACAAATGCGAGTGTGTAGCAGCAACATTTCTTATAATATATGTATATATACATGCATATATATGCATATATAGATACATATATATATACATATATATACATACATATATATATATATATATATATATATATATATATATATATATATATATATATATATATATATATATATATATATATGGATACAATCAGCAAACATTGAAAGAATTTTACTTCCAGCTTTCTGTGATTCTAGAAGTGCACCAGTTTTCAAGTTGTGAATCAGTGGGGTCAAAGTGGTATCACTTTATTGATGTCGAGAAATACTCTTAGGAGGAGGATTACTTTGCATAAAAATGGCAAATGGAGATTTAATTTGACTTGTCAGTCGATTCATGTTGTGTAACATGAGCAGCCTGAGCTAATGACTTTATCTGTCTGGCTGCAAACAAGCATTTAACAGGCCATTTACAAGTGTGCACAACAATACAGGTGCCTAAACTCAGATAGGAAACGCAAGGTCCTAGTAGAGTACACACACAAGAAACCAACAGCTTTTGGTGTATTGTGGGATAACAAAGATACCTGTGACCCACTGGCTCTCTGTTCATTGTTGACATGTATGTTACTATGAGCAGCTGATTTCTTGTTACAGGGGACAAAGAACTCCTTACTCTCATCTGTGTTTGCATCATATCCTACAGACTGACTCTCACTGTTTACATATGCTGGCCCAAAATATGCAAAACTGGTTATCCTCTACAACATTAAGCTGCGGCGCCTTTGCATCAGCATGATGTAGAAAATCCTTCAAATGTCCCATTCAGACATTGTATGTTCCCTGTATTGTCCGATACACATGTGAAGAAAGCATCTCCCTCATCAGGACAGTCAGCTAAGTTGTTTTAACCGACAAGTTTAACGTTACTCAGCCCATTAGGTATGAGCATTTGATTGGTCTTTTGCTGCTCTATTTGAAAGTTGAATTACTGAAGCAAAGACAGCCACCCTTCATATATGGCACCTTTAAGTTTCTTTTTGAGCAAAGGGACTAAAGCCAGTTTGTCACAGTACACAATCAAGTGATTACCGTTGCCATATGGTGCAGAGTCCAATATACTAACAGTCATGCCGAGCAGTTCTAGTTTTATAGGACCATATTATTTGCCATTTCTCTAGAGATGAAGACCCAGACAATATGATTCTAATTCGGTCTTTTGGGGTGTCTTCTGTTTAGGGTCAGCGTCAGACCACCAAATTTGTGAATGTAAAACCCTATTCCTTTGAAAGAAGTGTCAACAGACAGGTGAATGTCTAGATCAAAATGAGGAAAGGCCAGCAATCCAGCAATGGAGAGTTAATCAACGATATTCTGATTTGCTTTAAAGCTTGAAATTGATTTTCACTCCATTCAAATGCCCTTTTGGCATTAATCAATTAAGTGATGAGCTTACCTACTGCACGCCCGTTAGGAATATACTAGTTGATTCGTCCCAAAAATCTGCAAACTTCTTTTAAATTTCTATGATTATTCTGTGATTGCTTTTACGCTGTCATGTGGCAGACCTATGCCATCTGTTGAAATTTAGAGTCCTAAAAATAAACATTTGCTTTGGTCAAGTATCCATTTGAGGTACCGATTTTTATCCCTCCTTCAAACAGTAAAGATGTTTGGAATGCCTGCTATGTGCTGAGCCAGGTAGAAGACATGTTAGCACAATCATCCAAGTAGATGACAAAAGTTTTACGATTGAGGCATTTAAACACTTCAACAGTTGATAGCTTTCAGGTGCTGCTTTTAATCCTTGACGTCACCGGAGGAATTGGTAAGTTGCAGAGCAAGTATTGAACACTGTGAGGCGCAGGTAGAATGGGCATAGTAAAGAAAGCAGACTTGATGCTAATTAAGATAAAATAGCACAGCTTATTATCCCAGAGAGACTTTTATCTCTTGCAAATTGGAAATGACATCTTTAAATTTCTAGTGTGGGAGTTCAGAAACCGAAAGTCATCACAGAATCTGTATTGTACTTAATTGTATGTCACTGGGCTGTTTGTGTTTGGTCACCAAGGCAACATGAGAAGTAATTGGGAGATGCCCGTTCTCACTTACCATGACAATGATATCTTGGTCTAATCTAATATCTCTTCAAGCTGATGCCGCAAAACTTTGCCTTTGATGTTTAAATTGGGCATCTGAAATGGATTATATGTTAAATTAAGCTTGTTACACCTAGCCATGGATAATCATTAGTAACAAAAAGTTCCGTGTTCTGATATGATAATTTAAACCATTAACATTTTTGCTCTTGGTTCAAAGTATGTAGAGCACAATAAGAGGCAAAACTGTCAAAATCAGCAGAATTGTGCTTATCTGACTTGTACGCTCTGTCTTTACTCCTGCCATCCGAACGGCATAAACACATTGTGTCTGTGCATTAGGTTTAACATGAAGTGGTGGAATGATTTGACACAGGCCCTGTATACTCTAAAAGTCAATGATTTGAAAATAATTCTGCTTTAAATCAATTGTCTTTATTAGTTAGATTCATGACCTTGACATGAATGCTGCTGTTTGAAAAAACAGTTACAAGTGAATTAGATAAAGCAAATTTGAGTGAGCTAAATTCTTGTCTCTTTGACACATACCTTGTATGCAAGGGAAACAGAACCTGGAAGTGTTACCCAAATAACAGACTTACTGTTTGGGGGAACAGTTGCAGGTGTCTTGGTTCGACCTTTACCCTTCGTTACCTCGATTTGATGTGTGGAGAAATCTATTTTATCACAAAGCTGTCCATGCACTGCGAACTTAGAACAGGTGAATGGAGGATTTTCTCTAGTATACACACATAAACCAGTTCAGTACCAGTAGGCAGATCTAGTTTGACAGCGGATGAACCCAAAACATTGACACTTTGGTTGCTAGTAATAACAACTGAACAAGTGTCATCAGTTCAAAGAGAACTGTCTTTCCTTATTAGGCAACCCTTCAAACAAATCATTTGGCATTATGTCAATACTGCTGCCACCTACACACAATGTTGTTACTTTACAATATGAACAATATACTGGCATATACAACTAAGGTGCAATTCTCAGAGGAAATTTAGATGCATGCGGGACTTTTCAGAATATAGATTGAGCAATATATAGGATATTGTTTTAAAATGTTTCAAATATGGATTAAATATTGTGCACTATTTTTTCATTCATTAACTCTTTCCGCATTGAGTAAATGTTGGATTAAATTTTATTGCTTTCATAACACTTTTGTTGCTTCACTACCAAAACGGCCACAGTGTCAACTAGAAATACATTTACGACAGCAAAAGTAAATAATTTAGTAAGGAGGGGTGTCACTTATCATGGTGGTAACATTATCTTTGCCCCTTATTCCAATTTACCCTTATCCATCCTAAGAGCAACAGTGTGAAGCGCCCCCTCCCCCAAATAAAAAAGTGTCATTAAAATGTGTATTTTGGGACCATTTGGAATTGATTTAGACTGTACACCCATCATAATCATGACAGGAGTAAGATGTATAACAAAGGGCAAGATGTATAACTGTGTAATCATTTACATTCCCGGGCACAAAATTTCCCGATTGCAATCCAAATAAAAATTCCATGAGTTTTGTTTCCCAATTTTATGCAGGCTTCCATCCCACATTCAATCTGCTACAATTTTCCCGAGTTTAATGTTACTGAAACGGGTTTCTACTGGAAAATTCAGGAATACTTATCCCTTGCAAAAATTTAAGGTCATACTGTAAATCTTCCTATAAGGAACTGTGTTTTCATTCCCCATTTTCCTGGCATTGATGGGGAGGTCATATCAAATTTGACTCAAAACAATTGTGGATGCCCATATTTGACACTAAATGGTTTTGATCAGAATCATGAATCATCTGAAATAATTTTTCATATTCACAACTGGCGGGGAAATAAAATTCATATTTCACGAACAATATCGGTCCGTCACGAACGCACGAGCGACACTGTGGTGTGTCTGTGCGCACACAGACACACCACAGTGTCGCTCGTACATGATGACTCGCAGTAAAGTGCATTGGTTAGGTTGATTAAATGCAGGGGGGCGGCAGACGTCTAAAAATACATGTTTCGGGCCCATACATATCACCAGTAGGAAGGATTGGGGAATAACGTGATATTTGTGGTAATTGTGCCAGAGGGTAGCCGAGTAAAATCATTATGGAAGGGGGGGAGGGTTACATCCCCCCTCCCCGCATCCATAGAAAGTTGTAGGCTACCTGACCCGAATTTCACGTTCGGAACCAGAGGTTCCTGGGAGGCAGAGCTGGCTAACTACAGAAGCTGCTGGCTGAGTTGCTGGTATAAGGCCTCCCTGTGGTAGTGTTGTATGGCTGCTGGGGTAGAGAGGCTGAACACATCGGGACGGTCCTTGAGACAACACACTAGCAGTGGTTGGAACAGGACCCGGAACAGAAGCTGATTGGAAGCCGTAGCCAAATGGTATGCCCATCTTGGCGGCTGTCATTGTTAATTGTAGATTATTGCGAATTCCAGTTCTGACAAAAAAGAAAGTTGTGGATGCAATCCCTCAACACACTAAGATAGAAGATCTCTCTGATGATTGCCTCTTCTGGTCTCTTTGTCGAAAAAGTGAGCATAATTCTACGGTATTCTTTACGAGACTGAGTAGTTTGTAGTCGTAAATGTCTAAACATTTCTACTTCAACTAATAATGCAGGATTTTTAGTGGGATCAGCCTTGACATATTGATCCTTGAAGGCTGACAGCAATCTCCACCAGGAGACTTTCTTGTTAGCTGGCAAGGTGTTAAAAGGTTTTAAAGCATAGCCGGCCAGATGGAGATAAAGGGCTGCCAATTTCTTGTTTGAGTCCTTGTTGTCAGTGCTGTCCAAGCCATCAAGGAGACAAAAGAAATTCAAAGCAGTGAAAAACGGTAAGGAATCTAAGATTGTACACCACTGACTTTTTTCAGAATAACCCTAAAACGTTCCAGGGTAAAAGTTTTCTGGCTACACAACTCAGTGTTTTGGCTACACCGTTCATAGAAAGGTTTGAAAATAATTTACTCTGGCTGGAGTTTTGTGAGAAATGTCCTTGTCTATTTCCATTAAAAATTAAGATTCCCCACCCTGTTATGTATTTTGGGAGAATTAAGTGTGAAATAAAGAGTCCAGTATGCAGTTTGATGGTTATATTCTCCTTTTTTTGAGCTTCTATATAATTTTCCCTAGTACAAATTTATCCTATGCAATATCTTATACCATGCAACATCCTTGCATAGAATACCAATGACAAGTTTTACAGAGACCATGGTTCATGAGTATAAAGCCTAAATGTGTAGTTTCACGTTTTAACATAGGATCTAAATTAAGCAGCCTGGCATATATTTGTATTCATGTTTCAGTACAAAAAAGTATAAAGAATCTTTAAAAATGAATGAATGAATGAATGAATGAATGAATGAATGAATGATTGAATGAATTGAGGAGGGAAAGCAAGAAAGAAAGAAAGAAAGCAAACAAGCAAGAAAAAAGAAAGAAAGAAAGAAAGAAAGAAAGAAAAAAAGAAAGAAAGCAAACAAGCAAGAAGAAAAGAAAGAAAAATAGAAAGGAGCGAGACAGAAAGAAAGAAATAAAGAAAGAAAGAAAGAAGGAAAGAAAGAAAGAAAGAAAGAAAGAAAGAAAGAAAGAAAGAAAGAAAGAAAGAAAGAAAGAAAGAAAGAAAGAAAGAAAGAAAGAAAGAAAGAAAGAAAGAAAGAAAGAAAGAAAGAAAGAAAGACGCTTTGTCACGCAAAAACATGGACCAATTGATGCTATTCAAAATTGCAAATAGGCTGTAAATTGCTTCCTTAATTGCAGAGCACCAGATTTGCAGGCGCCAACGCTGTGAAACATGGCTAGGGATATTGGTGCAAGCTGGAGTATTTCCCTCCCAGAAATCTAGTCTTTCATATTTGTTGGTATTTTAGGCATCATTTGCTACGATTTTTTCACTAGTAAAATGTATGATGTAGACGTTCGATATACGCATATGTATATAGTGATTTAGGTGATCTATTTCAAAATGTAAAGATGTGCAGCTAAAAATCCGTTGAATGTCGATAAAATTTTAATTTAATGTGCTTTATTAAAGAAGAACATTTAATACTATGATAATGGTGTAACTGCACTTTCTGTATATAAATAATTGATATAATATGCTTTGTCATGCTCATGTATGTTATACGACTGAAGGAAATGCAAAACTGAAGCATTTTGTCAATCGTGAATGCCAGAGTTATCACCTGTTCTATCAAGCATTGAAACAGATAAGTGCTGCACATCGCAAAAATTACAAAGAAGAAATTATCGCAACAGTTGAAAAAAACTTTCTACAATACGCCAAAGTATAGCAGAATTGCGTAATGAAAAGTGATGTCTTCAATAGTGACATGTCCTATATCTTGGCATTTGAGCATGTGAACTAAAGTGAAACATAATCAAAAAAATGATGAATGACAGCAAAGTTTACGGTGAATGTTTCATCTGGATTGATAACGCTATACGGTCGAGGAAAGGACAGGTCACAAGACAGTAAAAACATTATCACTTCGGATGTAAAGAATCAATATTTTATATAACAGGGGAACACTTACAGAAGGTGTAAACCATATGTTTGTCGGGGAAGGGGAACGGAGGACATAGTGGAACTTCAATTTACATGTGAGGTGCTACTGAAGGAAGGGATAGATGTATAACGGCAATGAGTCCACTGGAAAGTAGAGGGAATGTTACTACAAAATGAGAACAAAGTTGTACTGCTTTTTAAATAAAACAAAACACTGACCTAAAAGCTGAAATGTATTTGAGTCAACCTATAGGACACCATTTCTAAAGGGACACAACACAAATAAACCACTACTTGTGTGGATTGTGACAGCAATTCGTTCACACGCATTCTAAATAAAACAGTACACTGTCCTAAATGCTGACATGTGTTTGAGTCAACATATAGGACACTATTTTTGAACGGATACAACACCAGTCAGTCACTACTTGTATGGATTACCATACCCGACTGACGGCAATTCTGTCCCACGCAGCCATCCACATATTTTTCTTGCCGTCGTGATTTTTTTTTTCAATTCGGTTTTGTTCTCTGTTACAAATTTGTTGCATTCAAACATATGAATCAAACTACGACAATGATTTAGAGTTGCTTTCAACTTAGTAACGCGTGATGTCTTATTCTTTTGGAAAATACTTTTGTTCAATGCTTACCATTGGGTTTTCAACATATAAAAGGCATTCCAATGGGTAGCAAGTGCTCCCCGTTACTGGTAGATTTGTCTTTAACCTGGCTTGAATTTAAGTATATGGATACATTGATGAAAAAGAACTTTCAAATGGCTACAAAATTATGAAACAACGCAAGATATATTGATGACATTGCTTGTGTAAATGTACAAAATTTCAGTGAAATTGTTAAAGAAATTTACCCAAAAGATATTCCTTTGGAGGGTAACAATTTAGAGCTCACATTTAAATACCAAAATTGTGCAGTGTTATACCTACAATTTGAGACTAACAAGGTCCATATCGCCTGAAGATTTACAGGCTTATAGCTCCATGAAAATTTCAAAGAGTCAAATGATCTTGAACGTTGACCTTTAGAGGTTATATTTAAAAGTTTTAAAAATGTATTTGGAAAATAGAAACAATTAGAGCCCAACATGACCCGGATGGAATTAAATTTGACCGGGTTATAGCTCAACGAAAATTTCAAAGGCCTTGACCTTTGACCCTGAAAGGTTACATGAAAACTACAAAATTGGCCAGTGCTACAATAGCTACAATTTGAGCCAAACATTATCCAAATGGATTTTACATTGACCGACTCAGGCCTCCATGAAAATTTCAAAAAGCCAAATGACTTTAAGCCTTTACTTTTAGAGGTCATATGTACAGTACAGACTTGTGCAGTGTTTAAACAGATACAATTTGAGCCCAACATGAACCAAATTGGATGTAAATTGACTGATTTATGGCTCAATAAACATTTGAAAAAACCAAATCGCCCTAACCTTGTACCTTTACATGTCCAGGTATGACACAGATTGTGCAGTGTTACAAAAGCTACAATTTGAGCTGAACCTGGTCCAAATCGGATGAAGATTTCTCGAGTTATAGCTCAATGGATATTTCAAAAGGATAAACGACCTTGGCCTTTGACCTTTAGAAGTTACAAGCATATTACAAACTTGTGCAGTGTTACAATAGCTATAATTGGACCTCAACATGGTGCCCATCGGGTGAAAAGTGGTCGAGTTTTACGTCTCCATGAATAATTCAAATGGCCAAATGACTTTGATCTTTGGGCTTTAGAGGTCACGTGTAAATTGCAAAATCGCGCAGTGTTACAACATCTACAACCTGAGTATGAACATGATCAAAATTTTATTAAAAATTATGTCTCCTCAAAAAGTTGAAAGGACCAATTGACCTTGACCTTTGACCGTGTGGAGCACATATAAGTTCGAAAATTGTGCGGCGATACCTTTTGCAGATTTTGAAATCAGCTTGAACAAAATGGATAAAAATAGTCCAGCTTTGAAAAAAATAGAGGTTTGTGAGGATCAATGACCTTGACCTCGAAAAGTCAAATGTTAATTATAGATGTGTGCCTTTTCATTGCATTCGCTACACATTGTGTCCAACCAGGTAAAAAAGAAAACTGACAGAGTTATTGCCAGCTGACTATTTTCAGACGACGACCACGACCTGTAAGTCTTGAAGGTCTTGAAGGTCTTATTTTTGGCACAAAAAATATGCGTTGTTAAAATTCTTATGTAGTGAGATAAAACATAATAAAAATCGGACGAAAGGTGACAGATGTTGAGCAAGTTTTGTCATATTGAAAATCTCCAGATCGCTAAATGACCTAGAGCTTGACCTTTCCAAGTCAAATGTAAATTTGTGTAGTTGGGCCTAGAGCTAGGCTGTACACCAAATTTAACATCGTTCAGATTCGTTGATAACTTATGGAGTATCGAGATGAAGGCCAAAACGTGTTTTCCATTAGTAGATCATGATGACCTTAAAATTAGGTCAAGGCTGAAAATTGAATGCATCATCTTAACGAGCACTAGAAAGGGCTTTAATATTCGCCAATAGTATTCCGATGGTCATTGGCCGCACAGATTTATGACCTTCTAAATACTGACCCCACCAAAATAATAAAGCTGGAAATAAAGTGGGGACCTTGAAACTATTGGTCAAGGTGACAAATCACATATAAGTACACAAGTTTAATCCTGCTAAAGTAACGACTTACAGGTCGGCCCCAGCCGTCTCGTGTACACTTTTACTGATTTTTATTTTTTTTCATTACTTTTTCTGCATGCAAACGCGTTTTTATTCATACGGCCATATAATACTGGCCTTAAAACGTAGCAAGGTAGGCCTAGATCTTTATTAGGTTCTTGTGTTCCCCGATGCCAGCTATTCATATAACTCAACATCATTCAAATCGGTTGTTATTTTTTCGAGTTATACAAAACAAAACACAATAATGATTTTTTTCAACATCGCTACCCGATCGGAGAAAGGCACGTCAACATCATTAACATCAGGTGCATAACTTCACTATAAGTCACACTTCGTAGTGCAAGGACACTTCAGCGGGTTATACGGTTTCTGAGATTCCGCGCATAGAAAATTCAAAATTTCAAAAATTACAAATTTTTTCGAAAAATAGTCATATGAACTTGACCTTCCACACGAAATCCGTATGTTCCAATGGCCAAAATTTGGTGACGGCACGAAATTGTCCATATGTAATTTGTTTGACTGGATCGGAACGACGTTTTTGAGTGATATTATAAAATTCAACAGTGACAGTATGACCCAATTTCCAGGAACTCTAGGTCACGGTGCCATAGAAAAGTAGGTAACTAGTACAAGTGTTTGTAGAAAGAGTTTGGCATGATTTTGTCTTTATTTTTGGACATGGCAAAATCACAATTGTGAAAAAAATGGGTTTTTTTTCAACCGTTTTGGACCTTGGGGTAGGGAATTTCAATGGTATAGGTCATTTGTTGGCCTGCCAATTGTAGAAATGTGCCGTAAAAACAGTATAAGCCCTACCCCCCCCCCCCCAATCTGTGGAGGCTTTATAATAGTAATGATAAAAATGGTAATAATGATAATTACAATGATAATAATGATAATAACATTAATAATGATGATGATGATAAGAGTAAATTGTTCTAATAAGGGTTGTTTGTGTATAGATTCAGCACTGTTTTGATAAAGAACTCATGTTGCAACACTGAGACCTGCATTAATTTGTTAAATCTGCAGAGATGATAGTTACAGTCTATTACTGATATCTGAAAGGAACAACAATTATCTGGTACCCAAACACACATTGGAATAAACGTGTATGAAACAGAGTATAAGTATAAATACTTTTTTTAACCTTTCATATACCCTGGCAAGTTCTGCATGGGAATAGGTATTATCATGGTACAGTAGTACCTGCATTACCGACCCCAGTCCCCACCTGGTCAAAATGAGCAGATTTCCTTGGCACGGGTGGTATTGCAATGTTGAATAACCTGACGCGCAAGACCACGGTGCTGCCCAATTTCAGCAGCAAATTTACATTCCGTAGATCTTTTTCTGAATAATCTTCTTCATATGCGAAACACTTATTTTGGATAAATTCTGTAGCATTTTCCAAGAATTATGATGCAAAATTTTGCTACAATGCTAGAGTTGGACAGCCTTAGACCAGCTGCAACACGCGACCGAGCAGCAAAAACACCCTATGAAGAACCACCCGTAAAAAAAACGGTTGTTCAAATCAACCGTAACCAAGTTGTAAGACAAAGTTAAGAGAAAAACTGGCCAACGTGTGCCGTTATTTTGCAGTAAAGTCAACTCAAACACAGCATTTTATTTCAACCTCTCTGGACAGTCAAGTTGGGCCGGGGAAAAAGCATACAATGTATTTTTAAAAGATGACTCACAATCTTAACTTAAATCTGCCCTCTAGGTTGTGTCTGAGGTAGTTATCATCGTTAGTTATAAATGTAACACGAATGCATGCATGCACACACGTTGAGCGCCAATTTAAGCACGCGCAAAACATTGTGGGAAAGGAAAATCACAGTAAAATCGTGGCCACGTTTTCAGCACGGTTCCAGGTGTCCGTTCTCTGAGTTACCAGGGCAAACGGACGTTAACGTGCTTAAAACATGACTTATTATCTTAACTTTAATCTGCCCGCTCGGTTGTGTCTGAAGCAGTTCTAATCG
The DNA here is from genome assembly GCA_964020975.1 of Hermodice carunculata. Classification (NCBI taxonomy): domain Eukaryota; kingdom Metazoa; phylum Annelida; class Polychaeta; order Eunicida; family Amphinomidae; genus Hermodice; species Hermodice carunculata. The sequence goes on along the minus strand of CAXHWN010002032.1, from coordinate 95,879 downwards.
TTAGTTACAAACCCTAATGCGACACGGCACCCTCGAGCGCCACTGTGAACATTGCGCAATAAATGCATTGATTGCGGGACAGTCTCACAGAAGTACACTTGATTTGGATATCAAAGCGAATCGCGGTCACAGCATATATATCATCATTGATGATCTGAAATAATAGCAAAATACATACTTTCGGTTTCATATACAGCTCCCTATTTTCACAATGGCAGCCAAGTCGATTGGCTATTTTGAAGAGGTAGCGTCAAAAATACATGTGTGATTAGTGTTAAGAGAAGATTAATTTTTCGAATGAATATAATGTACGATATATAATGTGACTTTTCCAGAGTGAGCATTACCTGAAAATGTAAATACAACGACAAACAGTGACCAGTTGTAAGCCCCAGAAATAGTATCTTGTATCAGTTATAGAATCGCCCTGAGGCAGTGAAATAAGGTTCAGTTGAGTACCATATGCCCCACTGCGTCAAAGACAAAGCTCAATGGGAAAGGTTGCCACGATAGTGGATACTAGTCGGAAAGTACTGACGAGTTTTAACGTAAGTGGTAAAAATAGGTGTGAGTCTGCCACATATTCGGTGTCAGAGAAACTGGTCTTGCTTGTCCAAGGGCTAAAATATCCCATAATATATACAGTTCCCACGCACTTTATTGGGTGAGCTAAATTTTGACAAGGCAATGGTAATCTGAGGCCTCTTTTTGTAAGCATGCGTCAAATAGCACTTTAAAAATTCTTTTGAAAGTCGGACAGAAATGCCTCAAGAAATGGTGGGTGAAAATGATGTGAATTGAATAATTTGTTTTATTTTAAAAATGGCGACTGCTAACTTAAGTCACATTCGAAATGAATAAATGATAATAAGATCAATCGGATAATTTCAAACAAACTGATATCGAATAAAAAGTCAAAACTTATTGGATGTCATTAGAGAAAAAGCATATATATTGCTCCAGGGAGATTAAAAGGCAATCTGCTAAAGAAAGACAGACAGACAGAAAGAAAGATCTACACCTGTCCCTCGATGATATTCTCTCAAAGATTTACCAGCATTAAGAGATACATGCAAGCGTTTAACAGTCGATCATTATAAATGTATAAGGTGAGAAAACTCAAATAAATAAATGTATAATTTAATGAAAACAATAAAATTGGTTCAATTATCGCCACCTTATATATGTATAAGGTGGCGATAATGGAACCAATTTTTTGGTTCCATTATCGCCACCAGAGGGCAGTTCTGACACCTTTTGTTTTTTTCTTTCTCAACTTAGTTTGTATTAGCATTAACGCACATAGGTGCCTAATGCTCGCCTATGTAAGGCACCTTTGTACTTTATTTGTGTGTATGTGTGTGTGTGTTTGTATTGACAAAATGCCACATTGTATTATTTGGGATACATTCAATAATTTTTTTTCATATTTATTCACTCTCCCATAAAGTTTGATTAAGATGTGTAAAGTAGTTTTTGAGATGAAGGCAAGACAAGAAAAAAGATGAAGGACAATGTCAGAAAAGAAGCACACTGCATTTTACCAACTGGGGAAATTGGAGTCCTAATCCTAGTCATGCGACTCTTCGACATCTGATTAAGCAAAACGATAGTCTGTATATTTTACAAAGGAAGGTCGTACCTGTTGCATCTTTTACCGTGCGAATTTTACTTCGATATGGCTCCAAATAGTGCAATGGCAAAGAAAAAGGAACTTATATTTGCAGCTGTGCATCAGTATATAAAAGCCACAGGAAGGCTCGGGGTTGTAACTTAATGATCTACAATTATACAATATAGGACTTCTGACGGTTTCATCCTTATGTAATTCTGCTTCAACCTTGCATATAACAATTAAATAACTCCATCTCACTTAATAAGTCAATACACCATCTACTGTCCCTACATGGCATACTGTCTTGGTTACATCCTTAAAAATTTGTTTCGGTATTTTGCCATCTATATGTATAGTAATGTGATGTTAACTACTACTTGGTCTTTGTGATTACCTGGTGTGTAATGTCTTTTGATTTCTATGCTTTTATATATACAAGAGCAATTAATATAGGGTTCGCCCTGTTTCCCAATTGTTGTTTGAACAAAATATGTTTAAACCAACACGCTGGTTCAGAATTCATGAGAAACTGAATACTCCCAAACTTTTCACACGACTTGGGACACCAAACCCCCGCTGCTCTGCCGCATTCCACGCACTGCCCTGCTACTGGAAACACTGAAACCGGTGTGCTCTGCATCCACAAGGCACAAAAGTGTAAAGAGTTTGGACTGCGGAATAGGGTAACGAGGACCACGAAGTGGTTCTGGACAAAAAAGACACAAATACAATACACACACACACACACACACACACACACACACACACACACACACACACACACACACACAAACAGATGCATATATATATATATATATATGTATGTATATATATATATATATATGTGTGTGTGTGTGTGTGTGTGTGTGTGTGTGTGTGTGTGTGTGTGTGTGTGTGTGTTTATTTTTTTACAGAGTTCGATATATTCGGTCTTACATTGCAAAATGCCATGCAAAATTAGCTCAGTTGTGGTGCAAAACAGAAAATGTCCGCCCGGAAAATGATAAAACTATTATTACATGAACAGTTTATAATTATGCGCCGCCACCAAAGATGGCGTAAGGGGACTACGAAACAGATGGATGGAGTCGGTTGCTTCTATCGTCTTCTAGTTCGTCATACCCATCTGTCTATTCACTTTTGGAATATAAATATCTAATGAGCTGTTTCAGATAGAATGATGTAACTTTGCCGTACATTTTCCTGTGCAGGGCATGTGTTGTGCAGCTTCATCTTGACGTTGACTTCTGTTCATGGTCACGTGGTCTCTCAATGTAACAAGTCTATATTGCCCAATATCTAATGAAACAAGCAAGACAGAAATTATGTAATATATACTGTAGTGCATCCTATCCTAGGTAAGTAAGGTGTTTTTCATGCTGACCTTGACAAGTTTTGAAGGTCACAGAGCAATTCAACCTAACTTTGAAGCAAACAGAATCTGCACCTGACCATACATGCACTATTTTCAATGCATGAGCAGCATAGCTCTTGCTTTTACCAGAATATTTTTTGTTCAACGTAGCTAATTTGTTAGCCTTGACCTTTGATCAAGGTCACACAGCCGCTAAATGTCACTTTGAAGCATATACGATATGTACCGTATCATTTATGCATCGTATTAAAACTAGTATTATATGAACTTTTTATAACTATGCGCCGCCACCAAAGATTGCGTAAGGGGACTACGAAACAGATGGATGGAGTCGGTTGCTCCCTTCGTCTTTTGCACCTTTGTCCATGCGTTGACCTGTACATTTTTGTGCAACACGACTTGTGTGTCAAACGTGACCTTTTGTCAATAAACTGCCTTCGATGTCATGTTGGGCCCCAGAGGGTGGATGTGTTGTGAGAGTAAAACGTTGGGCAGTACCCGCCAATTTGCCGGATCTAGGAGCTTAAATTTGATTTGGAATCGCAGTTCCATACATATGGATGCACAGTACAAATATTTCACACACAGTGAGACAACAGCGACTTATCTCGGCTGAAGGCAAATATAAAGGCTGCGATTGTGACGAAACCCCAGATTATAATACATAAGGCACGCCTGTTTATGATCAGTGACCGTGGTATCTTAATAAAGATAAGACAAGACATGCTTTTGAAACAAGCAACTTAAATTTACTGTTGTAGTTTGATCAATATGTTCAATGAATTAAAAATATGTAACACAGAAGAAAACAGGAGTTAAAATTCATTGTGAGAATAAACATATACAGCCGGTTGCTTAAGGACGAACTCCTTTCAGCCGCGTACTATAGTTCACACAAATTGTTGTGTTCTATCCGTGCGAGAAAAGGGTCCATATTTTTACTCATATACGTCTGGTCAGTATTCGGTACAGCATAGGTTTTTAAAAATGGTGTACTAAATGTTGACCCTATACATACCAGCATTTAGGATAGCATAATTTTTGTATTTAAAACCAGTAAAACTTATTTTTATCATATGGTTATAACTTTCCCGCTACTATCCAGTGGTCCCATTACCCTATTTACATTTATCCCCCGTCCTCTCAGTAACATCCTATATTTATGTTTATCCATCCACTCACTCACGCACCCCAATATTTCTAGTCCGCCCCTTCTCTAAGTTTTCGATAAATGTTGACCCCTTTCTTCCCAAATGATAACGTTGCAACTTTCTTGTGACCCATCCTTCCGTTGCCGTTACAGACTCATCAACCACACTGAAATAGTTACCGTCGTCTTTTCTGTCATTCATCATTCTCTTAATAATTGCTTCTTTTGTTCAAAGACTCAATGTCAATATATAGGACATGTCCCTATTGAGGACAGAACTTTTGTTTTTACTGAAAAGTGTGCCCATTCTCTCATAACTCTTTCCACCTCGTCCCTGTATAATGTTTGCGACATTCGATACAATTTGCACACCCCATGATTGAAGTAACGGAGAATAACCCTGGCATTAACGATTGACAAAATGATGTAGCTTTGCAATTCTTTTAACCATATAATACACAACAACACATCAAAGCAGATCATTTACAATTGTTTTTTTCTCTTTACAGAAAGAGCACTAACCCATTATTACAGTTTAAGACAATCTTGTTAAAGAAGAGCAATAGTTTATTTTTGAATTTTTTTAGGCATCCATTTCATCAGCATTTAACATAGAATACAAAACAACACATCAAATGAGATTTTTATAAGTGATTATTTATTTACAGAAAGAGCAGTAAAACAATTATTATAGTATTAGACAATCTTCTAAAGTAAAGCAATAATGTTTTTTTGTTGTTGTTTTTTTTTTTTTTTGTTTTTTGTTTTTTTTGTTTTTTTTTGTTTGTTTTTTGAATCGTATTCGGCAGTTATTTTAGCAGCATGTACAATTTGTTCCCACTTATACAAAAACTTGCCAGTTCTTTCAGACCTGTATCCACTATCGGGGCAACCTTCTTCATAGAGCTTCGTCTTTGACGCAGTGGGACGCTTGGCACTCAGCCTATTACTAATCCTTATTTCATTGCCCCATGGCGATTTTTATGTTTGATACAAAATACTATTTCTGGGGCCTATAACTGGTCACTGTTTGTCGTTGTATTAACATTTTCAAGTAATGCTCGCTCTGGAAAAGTCCCACTTTACATTATACATTACACTCATTCAACAAATTACCCTTCCCTTAACACTAATCACACATGTATTATGGACGCAACCTCTTCAAAACATCCAATCGACTTGGCTGCCATTGTGAAAATAGTGAATTCTGCACCCAATGCAATTGGTTTGTGAATGAACATTGGGACGATGTTGCCGAGTGGAGGTGGGAAGAGGGTTATGATATATGAAACCAAAAAATATATATTTTGCAATTATTTCACAGCATCAATAGTGATACATATGCTGTGGCCGCGATTCACTTTGATATCCAAATCAAATGTACTGACTTGGATATCAAAGGCTGCCCTGCAATCCATGCATTATTTGTGCAATGTTTAAAATGGGGCTGGAGCATGCCATGTCGCATTTGGATTTGTAACTAACGATGAGAACTGCCTCAGGCAAAACCGAGCAGACAGATTAAAGTTAAGATAGCAAGTCATGTTTTAGAAAATACCTCAATGACCGTTTACCCTGATAACTCAGAGAAAGAACAACTGGGACCGTGCTGAAAACACAAGGCCAAGATTCACTGTGATTTTCCTTTCCCACAATGCATTGCGCCATGTTCAAACTGGCTCTCAATGTGCGTGCATCATGCCTTCGCATTACATTTGGATTATAACTAATGATGATAACTGCTTCAGACACAACCCAGCAGGCAGATTAAAGTTAAGATTGTAAGTCATCTTTTAAAAATTACGTTGACGACTGTTTGCTCTGGTAACTCGGAGAATGGACACCTCATTCCTTGCAATACTAGATGCCGATACCGCACCCATCGTGGCTATATGCAGCCATGCTTTTTACCTCGGCCCATGTTACTGTTGATTTGAACTACCGTTTTTATGGTTGGTTGTTTGTGGGATGATGTTGCTGTTCGCTCACGTGTTGCAGCTGGTCCAAGGTTGTGCAACCGGAGCATTTTAGCAAAGTTTTGCATCAGAGCTCTAGAAAAATGCTACAGAATTTAGCCAAAATAAGTGTCTCTCATGTGAAGAAGTTTATTGAGAAAATGATCCAGGGAATGTATATTTGCTACTGCAATTGGACAGCACCGTGGTCTTCCGCGTCAGGTCTTTTAACGCTGCAAAAGCGCCCATGCCAAGGAAATCTGGTCATTTTGACCAGGTGGGGACTGGGGTCCGTAATTGCACATACTACTGTGCCATCATTATAACTATTCCCATGCAGAATCTGCCAGGGTATATCAAAGCGAGTGAATGTAAGAACATTTTCAAAAATAAGGTGAAATTGTTCTTGATACATGAGATGGCAGTACTGGAGAGGGACAGCTTTACATATATATAGTTTCAGCACCTTAGTGTTATCAGGCAGCTGCAATTTGTATATATATATATATATATATATATATATATATATATATATATATATATATATATATATATGTATATATATGTGTGTGTATATATGTGTGTGTGTATATATATATATATATATATATATATATATATATATATATACCAGGTCCATGGAGTTACAAGAATTATGCCTTTAGTGCTTATATCTATTTATAATTTAATTGATTGAAAATGTAGATCAATCTTTTTATTCATAAATAATGAGAGCATTTCAGCTACAAACCTGTGCACAGCAACTCCATATTTTTCCAATTTCATACTTGCAGTCCTGCTATTTTCATGTTGTGGTCCACCAAGGAAATACGCCAAGACAAGATTCCCTAGGCTTTGGTACTCCCATTTCATGCATCATAGTTTGGTCTGCTTTCAGCAATTACATTGTACCATCCTGGCATATGTGTGCATAAAATATTATCAATCAACATTCACTGATAAAAGTGAAATATATTCAGGACTAGTGATTATCTTAATGTATTTTAATTCTTGCTTTTGTAGAGAAAGTACACGAATTACTTATTGCGGGATAATTTATCTATTAATTTTCTGCGAATTCATAAACATAAGATGTATGCAAAAACTCTCTAAAGCCTTACATGTCTGCAAAATTGTAATTATCTCAGTTGAAAACATGGCGATGTTTTTTAATTTTTTTTTTACCAATTTAAGCTAATTTTTATCAATTTTTTGTACAATATGAGGGAAAATAGCCGAATCAGTGTAATGATGACTAAAATGTTGTGATTTCGTCAACCATGTGAAGGCGAGATGCTCGAAACTCTACAGAAAAACCATTTTGCGTGCTCAAATTAAAAATTGTTCTTAAAGGGGGGAATGCCCTCAGATCTCCCTTGCATGCCTCTGGCCTTTTGGGCCGTGTAGGATACATTTGTGCCACTAAAAAAAACCGGACTTTTTGGGGGGCCACTTGGGTCTCTGATAAAGTTTGTAGCACTGGCCTGGAGCGACCAGTATTTATTAGAGAAGGGCAGCTTAAACTCATTTTTTTTCTGTTCTATTTATTTTAGGGTTGGGCCTTTTTTGTAGGGTTTGTGTCAGGTTATCGGAACCACACATTATTTCTGTTAGGTTTTGGGTAACTTGGACATTTGTTTTGTAACATGTTCAAACTGTATGTTCTTTCCCTTTTTACACATTACGTCTTTTGATGTCGGCTTAATTTTTTACCTGGACACAGCCGGAGGCACTTGTTAAACTTAAATTGTTTAGCTGATAAAATCGATTATCTAATAGACCTGTGGCATAGTGGGCCCTTCGGGGGTCATACCCCAATCCGTGGTATAACAAATTACAACCTACATTTTCTTATAGGTATATTTGTCCTCTTTATGAAAAAATAGGTTGTGGAATCTGAAAAGCGTTTTATCATATATATTTCTGCCCGTTTCCATGACAACCTATGCCATTTCTGAGACAACTAAAATTTATCCTTAAAAATAATAACTTTGGTGATACTGCTTGTGGAAAGGTTAAATAAACACCAAAATGTGCTCACTTGCTCTAATATAGTCACAAAATACAGAGTTTGTTTAAAGTGCATGATTATCATATGTTAATTTATGCAAATATATGAAATTTACATCGAAATTAAGTATTGTGCAACGGATAACATACTATATTTACTAAGATATAGTTTCGTTTATTCAAAAAAGGCAAAATGATTAGGAACAGCACTCATACAAGCTATATGTATCATGTTTATATGAGTATACCATATGCATAATCATTAATATGCTAATATGGCTATCATATGTCATCTTAGCTTAGGGAACCGTCATAACAATTGCCAATACAACTGATAAAGTAAGATAGTACTCTGTACCATGTATTCACACCTACACGTAATTTACAATGAACCATCCCATGGAGTCCTGCAACATAACTTGTGTATCTCTGGCATCAAACTATAATTCAAGATGCCTTTTAGTAAAGGAAAGCAGTATAAGTACATGTACACACTAAATACAGAAAGCTGATCAATGATGGTCATAGTTTGGAGATTCTCCGCCAAGATTCAATCATCATCTTCCTCATCATCACTGTCTGTTTCAGTGTCAAAAGTGTCATTTGCACACTCATGTCCAAAGCATGCACATAATTCTGTACATTTGAGTCCTGTCTGGGAGAAATGGCACTTTCTTGCGACAGTACACTCAATATTGGTGCAATACATATTGGTCAGGTTGCGGATTTCCAGTGGGGCTAGCTCATTGGTATACATCAAAGGCTTGAGGTAGCCATCATTAGACATTTCCCAGCCGTTGCCATTGGGATCCCACACCTTAGGGTTAGGAATGTGACTGTTGTATTGGTGTCTTTTTGTCCAAAACCACTTCCTAGTAGTCATTACCCTATTCCGCAGTCCGAACTCTTTACTCTCCATAAGCTAACCTGTCCCTGTCTAACCTATATACATATAGACGTACTATTGTCCAAATTGCACACGTTCCTCTGTAAAATTTTGACATAGGCTGTATTAGCCGAAATAAATTAAAGGGTCTTCGGTGGGTAACTACTCAACATGTTTCGGAGCCTTTTACCCGTACATGTCTCTCTGAGTGGCGGCTCCTTGTCTAAGCTAAATATTCAGCAAAGACAACCCAGAGTATAATGAATAAATATGAACGTGGCAATTGATGAATTAGCTAAATACGTGACGTTTTGCTTATAAATGCAGACCTTCATTATGAAAGCAGAATACCTGGCAAACAAACTAAAATTACCAAATTTGTGTAGTACAGGTTCAGTTAAGAACAAGTTGACTTACCCCTGAACCAATATGTACCTTTTCTAGCTGGACAGCTTATTTTAGTTAAACCATCCGCCAGTGTTTAACTGAAGTGGAAACAAGCTGGGGCATTATATTCAGTCCTATCGATTGTAAAATAAACAGTTGCAGCTAGACCACCTGTATAAACAAAGGGAAATCTTAACAATGACTGCAACAATGTTCATCCTGCACCAGAAATGTAAAACAAACTCAATGATGACACCCACTCCTCAAACAATTAAGCTGTATTTCATTGCCAACCCTGAGTCAATGTATCAACGTAATGTGTCAGGTTTGTGATATTTGAAAAAATACTGTCACTTTTGAGCATTTTTTTAATATTGAGTAAATGTGCATTTAGGCATGTTTAAAGAGAATGAAAGTCATTAGCATTTATGCCAAAAACATGTTGTCAAAACAATTTTTCTTAACCGGATTTTAAGTGCAATTAAGCAAACATGTAACTGTCGTAGGCCGCTGCTTGCTACCAATAGTCATTTGTATTTCAGTCAAGAGAATGCAATGAAAATATTAACCAGATATCAAGTACAATTAGCCTGTAACTGTTGTAGGCCGCTACTCGCTACCGATAGTCCATGGGGGTTTAACCTAAGAAAAAACAAGCTAGCCTAAAATGTCTGAAAGGTGAACATAAAAACAGAATGATGCCAAAAGATAAAATTAAGTCGAAAAAAAGGCAAGTCTAAAATGTCTAAAATTATTGAAGCTAAATTTTCTAACCACCTCGGGATATTTACAGCAAAATTTGTAGAAATATTTGATCAAAAGTACATCTTTGAATCCTCCTGACTCAAGTTTATTGCAAATAAAAAGTTGGTTCTAGATGCAAAGTCCTGAAATTTAGAACAAATACGACCAAACCTCAAAGTCTGTGAAAAAAAACGTATTATATCCAGTAGTATCCGAAATAATACTGTCTGGGAAAGGATAATTAACTACTTCAAAGTTAAACTCATCTATTATGTTGTAGACTTTAATACAAAACCTGTCACTAGTGACCTGAATATCCAAGTCCAAAAACACATATCTGAAACCATCTCAATTGTTACCCTCCAAAGGGATATCTTTTGGGTAAATTTCTTTAGCAATTTTAGTGAAATTTTCTACATTTACACAAGCAATGTCATCCATATATCTTACGTTGTTTGATAATTTTGTAGCCATTTGAAAATCCTTTTTCATCAGTTTATCCATGTACTTAAATTCAAGCCAGGTTAAATACAAATTTACCAGTAAAGGGGAGCAGTTGCTACCCATTGCAATGCCTTTTATTTGTTGAAAAATCGATGGTCCGCATTGAACAAACGTATTATCCAAAAGAAATCTTATAGCATCTGTCAGAGTTTCAACAGTGTACGATTTAATGTTATTTTTTGAATATTTATTGTGTTATGCTTTCTTTGTATATGAATTAATATTAATTTATGGTTTACCATTATGGTTAATCATTTTGCTTATTAATTCTGAAAGTGAACTTTTGACTTCATCTATGGGTAGATTTGTGTGCAGTGTAGAAAAAGCAAAACATTTGATATTGTTTGCTTTTACATCTTTGATTTTAGATACAAACTCGGAAGAATTGCTTATACTCCAAAAACAACTTAATTCACTATTTCTAGAAATTGCATCACAGTATTTACGAAAATGATTTCTAATTGCATTCAAAAGCAATGTTCCTTCTTTTGATAATTGTTTCTTGCACATTTTGCAGCACCGGCTATCAATTTAGATTTAAAAGGGTTTTATGTAATTTGGGTCTCCAGAAAAAAGTGGAATAGAGGAGTCCTATTCAGAAATTTTGATATTAAAATTCCTTTTCATCTCATCTTTATATGTATCTATCAAATTATCAATGGGTTGTTTGTGTAGTTTATATACGCCATTTCCTCTTATGTCTGAAATATTGTTTATACCAAGTTTTTTTTTTCAAAACATCCAGATAATATTTTTTGCAGATGATCCCAAGATTGTTCCCTGCCTTATCTATGTTAGTGACTATAAAACTTTCTTGTAGTTCTTTGACTGCTTTTGAAACTTCAGGTTGTTTTAGATTAACCATATTGAAATTGTAAATGTGGGATTTGTGACAATAAATTCTTTTTCTAGAAACTTTTTTCAAGTTTGATAACCATCCTTTAAATTTCTGAAATTCTATTTTTTTCTTTCTTTGCCCATTTCATACAGTAGGAATCAAATATATCACATGTATCCTGAAAAATACTGTTAATGTTCAACTTGGGACATATCCGAAATTTTGTACTTTTTTCATAATTTCTTTTAAACTTGAATTTTGTATGATATTCAAATTACCTGTAAATACATGTTTGTGGTATGCATCAACAAAATCAGAATATTTACTGTTAGACATACAATCACAATTTTGATTGGCTGCGATATCTTCAAGAGTAAATGAAGCTAGAAATTGCTTGTAATTCATGATACTTTGTCCAATATTGTTGCCATATTTCTAGGAAATGATGGGGGGGGGGGTCTTTTATTTAGCACTCCTTGGGAATCATGTTACGAACAAATTTCAATTTGAAAAGGGACTGAATGTTTAGAGAAACAATAATTTTGTGTTTGAAAGGAATGCTGTAAAACATTTGATCTAATTTTTTCTTATTAGAATCTGGTTTCCGAATAGTTGTTTTGTAAGCGTACACAATTTCACAAACATTTTGCGGAAATGTGTGTTCTGAATCAGTCAGACCCAAATATTCATTAAGTTTTGTTATGTCTCGAAATGATAGTGCTTTAAGAGCTGTATGTAATTGATCAATGCCATTGTGGCACCAGATGGCACATTGGTATTGTGCCCTTTTCACATGTTGCTCAAATGCATTCTCAGTAGGCGGTAGTTGAGCAGCTGATCGGTCTGTGGTGGAGGCAAGCGTATATCGTAGCTTGTCCAAAGTAGTTTTGTAATCAGTCCCTTTTCCTGTGTTGACAGCTTTGCTAGATAAAACACAGGTATTGGTATTTAGCTTGGCTGGGGGTGGCTTCTTGAATGGCGGTTCCAGGTTCATGATTTTAGGTTCACGGTACAAAATTATCTAACCTGCAAATACATTAAAACGTGGGTGTTCTTACCAGGTCCAAGCTTCATTTTAGAAAATAATCAAGTTCACCATGTGTATATTATTAATCATGCAACACATTTTGACAATATGCACAGTCATTCTCAATAACACTGACAATGAGAAAATCAGATGGCAGAGTTAAAATCCGACATGGACACTGGAAGTGAAAGAAATATGCCCAGATTTGTGCTTTCTGGTGCCTCTACAACACAACACATAAATTATAAAATCCTAATTTGAAGATTACCTCATTTACATAAATTTAATGATGGGGTTTCTAAATTCTGTTTTCTTCTCATATTTTTTTTTTATGGTAATACATATGCTAAATTTGCTCAAATTCCAACAATGCGTTCTGGAGAAAGCACTTTTGCACAAGCTAGCCAGACCAGACAACCCAGAAATCCCCCCCCCCCCCCCCGTGGCGGACCCATAAAATTTCAGTAAAGCTGTGTACGAAAAATGTTGATAAGACGATTGGGATTCTATGTTCTATATGCTTTGAAGCACTTTTCAAGGAAATGTAACTTTTTGCATTGGTACAGCACATAATGTGTGATATACATCTCTAGAATGGCTTCAAAAATCCCAACATGTGAAGCTTAATTTGCATGCATGTAATGGTGTCCACTTCATATACTCCAGTAAATTTGGTATCAGTATATCCCTGCAAATATACTACCTTCATCATTTAACATTTACCCCCAATTTTTGGTAATTTGGCAACTGCAGCAAACAACATCAACAAATAGAGGTATTTATATTGCCAAATAGATGACAAAATTTTGCATATAATTATAATAATAATGATGTTAATCTAATAATTTTTTTAAAGCTTAACGCATGTTGGAAGAATAAGGTTAGTGCTACCTTCTGATGAAATTTGGAGTGCTTATCTTCAAAATTAAGGCAAATATTAAAAAAAAAAATAGTGAAAAGTAGTCATTTTCCACAAAAAATACAGGTTGCCATAGAAACGGGCATGTAAACATATCAAAAAAGCTTTTCGGACTCCACAAACTATTTTTCTGTAAAGAGGAGACATGTGCGCACATTTTGATATAGGTTGTGTTTTGTTATACCTTTGGTTGGGGTTGCACCTATTTTTAGGGCACTTTTGAAGCATTTGCCGCTAGCCTATAAACTACTACAAATATATGCACTATTTATGCTTGAACAAAACTCATTTACGAACGAAACAAGTGGTAGCAAATGTGGTCTGAAATGTTGTTAGCAATAACAGCCTGGATTTCAACATTTTTTGGGAAGGGGGATGCTCCCGCAATTTTTCACTTTTGGCGCCCATAAACCCAGTGCTCTGCAAAAGAGGAAACTTACACATTAATTTTCCTTTGCATAGCAGCAATTACTTAGTGTTTTTGCTTGTTTAATCTATCTGTCTATCTATCTATCTATCTATCTATCTATCTATCTATCTATCTATCTATCTATCTATCTATCTATCTATCTATCTATCTATCTATCTATCTATCTATCTATCTATCTATCTATCTATCTATCTATCTATCTATCTATCTATCTATCTATCTATCTATCTTCCTTTCTATCTATCTCTCTATCTATCTCTCTATCTACATATACCCACCTATTTACTTATCTATTTCCCTACCTACCTACATGTGTGTCTGTCTGTCTATCTAGACATTCTTTTTTTCTTTCTTTCCTTTTGTGTTTTTTACCGTACCAGCATATTTGCTCGATATTTTATTTGAAGACTAAAACAACTTAGCATGATTTTACTTCCATATATAAATTCTGGTCTTTTTTGTAAAGAAATGTGACAGTTTCCAGATATGTGCAAATTAGGGTCATTTCAAACTTCAAACTTTTCCAAGCTATTATAGGTCGAGATGTCTTGCCAATTTCAGGTCATAGGTTTGTGCTGTTGGTGCTGTGTATCCAAAGGATACAAACAATAATTGTAGTATTTTTATCGGTGCTAATCAGGGGCTCTTGCTCAGATTAAGTGCTGAAACTCTCTGAAACTATTTCAAGCAGATATGTCATTTTAACTTCAATTCAGAGAGTGCTGGAGGCACATCCATTGACCCATGAACAGAAATTGTAGAATTTGCATTTTTCTACAAGATAGGGGCAATTGAAAATTGGATGTTGAATACCTATTTTCAAATCTATCATGCTTAGTAAATTTAACTTACATGTACCATCCTGACTTTATATCCTAGGTTTGTCCATCATCTTTTGGTCCAAATCTAAGACACCATTAAAACTAAAATCTCTGAAAGAAACTCTGTGGTCCTATCATTGAAGTCAAAATAATGCAAATTTGAGAACATAAATGGCACACTTGTACATAAATTTGTGATAGACCAGACATGCAACAGGGCCCGATCCGTCATTATCAGCAATTACACGTGTATATGTACATCACTACAATTTACTTACATCCATGTCAGACATCAGTTTTCCATGCTATCATATAGTGAGCATTGTGTCATCAGTCCGTACCCTATAGTGTCGTATAGTGAGCATTGTGTCATCATTCCGTACACTATAGTGTCAACAGTGTTCCATAAATGACTTAAATTTGCAATAAAAAGTGCAGAGTACTAGAATTAGCTAGAGTATCTCCTAGTATGTCCATATATTTTTTGTTTACTGACACTTGACATCCTGTTTTATCCAGACTTCTTTCTTTGTGTTTGTCATTTCCTTTTTATCATCAGATTTATTATCTGCCAAGAGTCTTATTTTGCCCCTTTTTCTAGCTCTGCTGACCATAAGTTGCTGAGCTTGTGCGATCACTCATGCCCCTCAGGACATCCGTCAACAGGCTTGTCAACCCAACAACATCTACAATTTTGAAGTTATCTCCTTGAAAATAATTCCACATGTTATATAGCTAAAATTTAGGTTCTTTTTGTGATTAGTGGCGCCTCCCAGTGGATAGCGTAGTACAAGGGTCAAAAAGTGAAATGAAATAGAAATGCTGTAGAGTGTTTGATTCTCAAGGAATTCTTATGAAAATAGGTGAGAATATACTGGAGGCGATTTTGCAGAATCTGAATAACACTTGTGGTGCTAACATGTTATATGGATAAAGCCAAGATTCCTTTTGTGATGGGTGGCACCGCCTAGTGGATAACGTAGAACAGGGGCTAAGCAGTGAAAAAGAAAAAAAATGGAAATGATGTGAAGTATTTAATTCTCAAGGAAACCTTATGAATTTAGGTGGGAACATACTGAAGGCGATTATGCAGAATCTGAATGATACCAGTGGTGTTATCTTTTGGTGGATGGAAATATAGCTATAGAGTAAAATGTATAGAATTTATTATCTTGAGAAATAATGTGGCTAATTTCACTAAATGTGCAACAAATGTGTGACATATTTCGAAGTTGAATATTGAATAAGGGCGACCTCATTCTGCACTAAATTCATCTCCCTTAAGAAAGAATAAGGTTAACCTAACCACACATCGCGCAAATGTTTATCATGTGACTGGAAGTTTGATATTGCATAATACGGATGACCTTGTTTTCGCTAGTTTTATGTTGTTACGTTCAGCGAAAAAACTTTTACCCTGGAGTATTTTGTATCTGTTTTGTGTGTGTGGAGGGGGGGGGGTGTATTTTTCGTTTCTTGTATTGTGTGGGGTTGTTGTTGTTGTTGTTGTTGTTGCTGCTGTTGTTGTTGTTTTGTTTTGTTTTTTGTTTTTCTTTTTTTTTCTGTTTTTTTTTTTTGTTTCTTTTAGGTTGTTTTTTTGTTGTTTGTTGGTTGTTTGTTTATTTGTTTGTTTGTTTGTTTGTTTGTTTTTTGCCTGGCATTGTTTGTTTTGGTTTTTCTTCGTTTTTGATTGTTTGTTTGCTTGTTTTTTGTTTCTGAATAACTGTAGTTACTGACGAGGTAGTTGTTCCCATCATCACCATGGCCCTCATTGTGACTAATATCGTCACTGATTATTGTTTTAGAAGCAAATAGTGTGATGCCAGCAGGCAACGGATAATTAAATAATGCAATTTCTTCGGGACACTGCAAAGCGAAGATATGGTGAACGGGAAAGAAATAAATTTGCACATAAGGAGATCATTAATCATTCAGTTCGCCTTCAACGCGTATCTGGGCTCTTACACATGTAGTTATATATGTGGGACTTTGCTGAATTTTAAGATACAATCTAGACAAAATTGATTTTCTACAAAGGAAATTTGTGTGCCTTCAAATAGTGTAAATATTAAATGCTGCAATGTTTGTCCTTTGGTACTTCATATTCCATTACGCTAATGGCCAGATGGAAATTTTAAAGGGCCAAATAATCCTTACCTTTGAACTTCAGAGGCCACATGTAATTGATTAAAATGTGTAGTGTCGGGATATATCTACAATATGAGTCCAACATGATCAAAATCCGATAAGATTGACCACCATATGACTAGTAGCTTATTTCAAATAGCAAAATGACATTGACCTTTGACCCTTTTAGGTAATTTCCATAATGGTGAACATTGAGACCCTCTTGAAGATTGGCTGTTCAATGGAACGATCGATTTAGGGTTAATTTCCGTGGCACCAAAGTTGACAATGTGTGCATTGGACAGCTACCATCTAAAGTGACTTTTGACTGTGAAATGACCTTGAATTTAAGGTCGGTAATTTTGAATATTGTGTATGTAACAACCAGTAAATATTACGTGCAATTCAAGCAAGTTTTACGCAAGATTGGACCCCTCCTCACTATCCCCCCCCTCCTTCCACACTCCTTGCTGGTGATTAAGAAAACTTGCCACAACAAAGACATATCTTTTATAATGTGTTGCTTAGATCTTAAGACTCACATAGGCACTGGAAGACCTCTGTACTATTACACATCAAACATGTCCGATTCCTTCATGTTCTGTCCCCGAGAACCCGGTCTTGTTTGTTCAAAGGTCAAAATATCCCATGTTTTTAATTGCTAAGAACTTTATTGGGTGAGCTAGTCTTGACAAGGGGATGGTCATCAAAAACCTCTTGCTCGTGAGCATGCATCAAACACCAATTTTAATTCCTACCGAAACTCGGAAAGATATCCCTCAAGAAATGGTGTGTGATAATGATGTGAATTGAGCGATCGTTGATAAAATGGCCAATGCTAACTGAAGTCATATTCAAAATGACTAATTAACAATAGGATCAATGGGATAATTTAAAACAAACTGACACGAAATTACGAGTACAAACTGATTGGTTGCCATTAAAAACGGTAAATAATTAGTGCACGACAACGATAAAATATGAAATCTAGGTAAGAACAGAAAGGAAGACAGAAATAAAGGAAAAAAGACCAACAACTGTCCCTGGATCATATTTTTTCTAAAAAAAACTGCATGCAGAAATACATAGAAGCATTCAACAGTCGATCATCATAAATGTATGAGGCGTGAAAACATTCCCAAAATGTCTGATAAAGATCTGTGCAGTAGTATTTGAGATGAAGGCAAGACATGAAGGAAGACGAGGTACAATGTCTGAGAAGAAACACAGTGCACTTTACTAACTGGGGAAATTGGAGTCTTATTCATGCGGCTGTTCAACATCTTATTCAGCAAAATGATAGTCTGTAAATGTTCACAGGATAGCTAGAACTAAATATAACTAGCCACAACTCGTTTTGATTTAATTTGGTTTAGATGTATTGTATTTGTGTCTTTTTGCCCAGGACCACTTCCTTGTAGTCATTACCCGATTCCGCAGTCCGAACTCTGTACTCTCCATAAGCTAACCTGTCCCTGTCTAACCTATATACATATGGAAGTACTATTGTCCATATTGCACACGTTCCTCTGTAAAATTTTGGCATAGGCTTTATCAGCTCAAATAAATTAAAGGGTTTTCAGCGGGTAACTATGCAACCTGTTTCGGAGCCTTTTTAATTTGTTCAGTATTGTATTCTATTATAGTAACTTTGTTTACCTAGATATATCGATAACAAATGGCTTGTCTTTAGTGATTTCGCTGCGTAGCTAACCATGTTCAGAATTCAATGAGAAACTGAATGCTCCCCAGCTTTGACCCGCATTGAGACACCAGACACTAGCCGCTGATCCAACATTTTGCGTCCGGACCCGTAGCTGAAAGCACTGACCGTAGTGTGCTCTGTATCCACAAGGCATAGACCACAGGAAGTTCCCCAAATAGCTATGGCAGGTATGTTGCCTTTTGAACATTGAATATCTTACTACAGCGGAGCCTTCTCATAAGTTTTTTTTTTGTTGGGTGCACGGTTGGCCGAGCTGCAACACGCTCGCCTTTCATCTCTGCGGCCGGGGAAGCCTGTGGAAACATTTCCTACCACTCTGATTGTGCACGGTGGTTTTCTCCCGAGTCCTTCTGTTTCCTCCACCAAACATGTAGGTGGGAAATTTGAACATTGAATGTCTTAGAACAGCGTAGCCTTCTGATAAGTTTTTTCCCCTTTTCGATCCAGTATTTATTTTTGTTGGGTGCACGGTTGGCCGAGCTGCAACACGCTCGCCTTTCACCTCTACGGCCGGGGAAGCCTGTGGAAAGAGTTCCTACCACTCTGATTTTGCACGGTGGTTTTCTCCGAGTCCTTCGGTTTCCTCCACCAAACATGTAGGTGGGAAATATTATATATATATATATATATATATATATATATATATATATATATATATATATATATATATATATATATATATTAATTGGCACCATGATTACATGTTCTATGGGTATGGTCCATAATATACCATATCAATAGGACATGCCATAGCATGGGCATGGTCCATAATATACCATGTCAATAGAACATGCCATAGCAAATCCGCGAAGCCGTGGTTGTGGCCAGTGGCCACTGCGGACAAAAATAAATAATTTATGTTACTTAGCAGTACTCTACCTCTAACTTACATATTGTAAATCATGCAGAAAAATAAATTTGAAATTAACACAAAAACGTATGTACCAGAACAAGTGTTACATTTGATTGGTTTATTATCCAGAGAGGAAAGTGAGATTTCGTGCAGGTTCAAGTTCGAACATCGGTGTCCGGAATATATTTGATGTGCTGTGAAAAGTAAAACACATGTATCTTCTTGATATTCTTCAGTCTCGTGACGTCGATAGCATTAACAAACTAAAGAGCTATATAATAAGCAAGTTTCATCATCGTTAACATTGAGCCGATACCAATCATACGTATACGGCGCTGAATTTGCGAAACATGATGCAGTTGAACGGGGACGAATTCTCATCGACCGCAAACTGTAATTCACACAAATATTTATACTGCAACCGTGCACAATATGTTGTCCTATATTTTGACTCATGTACGTACAGGTCATGTGGAGTATAGTCGACTCAAACACAGTATTTTATTTCAATTGGTCTGGAGGGTTATTTGGATCGGGGAAACAGAATAGCTGCATAGTCATGGATTTGCGGTGAAACAGTATTGCCCCGGTGGTTCGGTAATTGTTATCGTGACATTTCACAAGCTTCCAATTGGTCCGTTCTTCGAATTACCAGGGCAAGCGGTCGTTAAAAGTAGGCCTGCCTTAAAAACATCAGTTATTATTTTAACTTCAGTTCGTCCTCTCGGTTGCGTCTGAAGCACTTATCCTCGTCAGTTACAAATCCAAATGTATTGTGGGCAGTGGAACAAAAATACATTTAATTTGGATATCAAAGTGAATCCCGGCCACAGCATGGATCATATCATTATTGATGCTCTGAAATATTTGCAAAATATATATGTTGCGTGTGGCTGCAGTGGGCCCTAGAATAGGGCACAGGAGCCAAGAGCCTCCACTGAGCCAAAGTTATAGCTTAGTGGGGAAGATTGTCCCAATACTAAATACAGGTCAGTACTGTCGTTTATATATATATATATATATATATATATATATATATGTATATATATATATATATATATATATATATATATATATAGAATTGGTAAGGAGCAGTAATACCATTATGATAGACGAACTTGTTTCAATACAAGAGGCCTGTGTGAACAGCCCTTGCTCAGCTGATCTTGACATTCATCACACTTGCAGCTCTATGAACTTGGGAAAGGATCAAGGTCTCCCACGTTCTGAGTAAGTCTGACCTTTATAGAAGAACACTAAGATGTGCAACATCAAGGTTCAAGTAGTTCTCAAGTTATAATGAAGAGTAAAATTCATGTATGTTGCCCTGTGACCCCACAAACGAGGTCAACGTCATTTATGTACTATCTAAGCATGACCTTAATACAGAAATATTAACGTGTGCAGCATCATGGTACTCAAAACAGATCTCAAGTTATCAAGTAAACAGTAAATTTTGTGTCAGTTGTCCTGTGAAATAGCATTAGAATGCCCATTAACTTACATAGGAATCAAAAGCAAAGCGGCATTGACCGATAAGTACCCGAGTTGAAAATCCTTAAAAATCAGGATTCCAAAGCAGTGCCATCTAGTAAACAATTTTGTTTGACCCTTCCACAAAAACATATCCATCACATTTCAGCTTAATCTGAGTGACGGTTCTGAGAACAAGTGACACGTAGCAAAACCATACAAAAAATTCATAAACACACACACACACACACACAAAAAAAAAAAAAAAAAAAAAAAAAATGGAAAAAAATTGGAAAAAATTGCAGTGCCACCTGGTGAACAAATTTGGAACTAGGTGTCCCTGGGAGTGTCTATGTATGATATCAAAGCAATTGGTGAGCGGTTTCAGATGAGAAGAGTTTTGAAGGACTGCCCCCAAAAAGGACAAAAAAATTCATAATTCCAATCAATAGAGCGTGACCATTTGAACACACTTGGCAGAGATCCACCCAAGGCACATTCCCACCAAGTTTGAAGTAAATCTGGCGAAAATTATTTAATTTATAGCCATTACAAGAAATTCCCATGATAAACTTTCCTATTTTAACTTTTGTAAAGATTTTTGGGAAAAAAATCATAAAAAATCCAAAATTCATTGGAACATGACCATTCGAATGAACCTGGTAGACACCCACCCAAGGTACATCCACACCAAGTTTGAAGTAAATCTGGATGACGGTTTTGGAGAAGAAGTCGAAAATGTAAATTAGCATTTGAATGCCCATTGACTTACATGGTAATCAATAGGAAAGGTGCATTTACCGAAAAGTACCCGAATTGAAAAAATCGTTAAAAATCAGGAATCCGCAGCATTCCCACATAGTGAACAACTTTGTTTGAACCTTATACAAGGAACATATCCACCGTGTTTCAGCTTAATCTAAGTGACGGTTCTGGAGAAGAAGTAGAAAATAGCTATAACACACACAATTTAAAAAAAAAAAATAGAAAAAATATTGCAGCGCCACCTGGTGTAAAAATTAAGAACTAGGAGTCCCTGGGTGTCGTCCTGTGTGATATCAAAGCAATTGGGTAAGCGATTTCGGAGAAAACGATTTTTTTAGGATTTGTCAAAGAAAGAACAAAAAAAATCATTAAATATAAAAAAAACAAAACTGGAGCATGACCATTTGAGCAAACCTGATAGAAACTACCCAAGGTACATTGCCACCAAGTTTGAAGTAAATCTGGATAACGGTTTTGGAGAAGAAGTCGAAAATGTAAATTTGCATTAGAATGCTCATTGACGTCCATAGTAATCAGTAGGAAAGCTGCATTGACCGATAAGTACCCAAATTGAAAATAACGTTAAAAATCAGGAATCCACAGCATTCCTACATAGTGAACAACTTTGTTTGACCCTTCTACAAGGAACATATCCACCATGTTTCAGCTTAATCTGAGTGACGGTTCTGAAGAAGAATCGAAAATAGCAATAACATGAAAAAATCATTAAAATTAGAAAAAATACGCAGCACCACCTGGTGAACAATTAAGAACTGCGAGTCCCAGGGAGTGTTCCTGTGTGATATCAAAGTAATTGGGTGAGCAGTTTCAGAGAAGATTTTTTTAAGATTTGCCCAAAAAAGAACAAAAAAAAAAAAATCATTAAAAATTAAAAAAATCCCTGGACTATGACCATTTGAACAAACTTGGTAGACACCCACCCAAGGCACATCCCCACCAAGTTTGAAGTGGATCTGGCTGACGGTTTTGGAGAAGAAGTCGGAAATGTGAATTGTTGACGGACGACGGACCGACAACGGACGGAGGACCATAAGATAAGCTCAGCTGACTGACAAGTCAGCTGAGCTAAAAATCGGTCGCACACTATACGACCCACCTGTCGGCCACGGGTCTGCGACTGTTTCGTCGTGTAGTGTGCAACATCTGACGACGCAACTATCTTAATTTTCAGTCAGCACGAATGGCATCGTGAGAGTTGAACAAGTTGGATCATAAAGCATGCTACGGCATGAAATACAGCCTATAGACCTATATAGGCCCATCAAGCACACTGAATCTTTTTCCATTCTCAGGATATTTTCACGTGCAACAGACTCACCATAGAAGCATGCAAAATTTTGTAGCCTAGACATCGTCAAATCGACGCCTGTTCAGAAATAACTTTTTAAAAGTTAAATTAATGATCAAGTTCGTGCGTATCTGACGACCAAATCATGCGAATCGTCAGACAGTGTGCTGCGATTAGTTTTCAGTTTTTCTCCCTACGCACGACTGCTTGTCGCCGACAGTCCGGTCGTACAGTGTGCGGTTAGCTTAAAACAATAATAAATAATTTTTAAAACATCTCAACGGCCATATATTTTATAAGCTTTTCAAATATCTATAACTTAAAACATTCATTTGATAAAATAGATTATCTAAAATAGTACAAATATATGCATTATTCAAGCTTGTACAATACTTATTTCCACACCAAACAATTGGTAGCAAATGGGGCCTGGAACGCAAC
Organism: Hermodice carunculata; assembly: GCA_964020975.1. Classification (NCBI taxonomy): domain Eukaryota; kingdom Metazoa; phylum Annelida; class Polychaeta; order Eunicida; family Amphinomidae; genus Hermodice; species Hermodice carunculata. Next base: position 72,524 of record CAXHWN010002032.1, on the reverse strand, counting down.
CAGCTTTAAAAGCCTGGATTCAAAATGTCGTGGGGGGATGCCCCAACATCTTTCACGCCCTTGGTGCTCGCAAAACCGATGCTCTGCAAAAGAAGCAATATATACCTTGATTTTACAGGTGTAACTACTCCATGTTTTTTGCTTGTCAAATCAATCAATCAATCAATCAATCAATCTATCTATCTATCTATCTATCTATCTATCTATCTATCTATCTATCTATCTATCTATCTATCTATCTATCTATCTATCTATCTATCTATCTATCTATCTATCTATCTATCTATCTATCTATCTATCTATCTATCTATCTATCTATCTATCTATCTATCTATCTATCTATCCCTAGAAACAATTTTTTTCTACCCAACTCTCTTTCCGTACCAGCAAATTTGTCCAACAGTTTATTTGAAGACTTTGAAAGCTTTATCATACCTCCGCACTTCAAGTGTGGTCTCTTTCGAAAGAGAGGTGACAGTTTTACAAATTACGCAAATTCGAGTTATTCGAAAATTGAAACGTTGAATATGTTTCAGGCTATTATAGGTAGAGCTGCCTTTCCAACTTCAATTCACAGGTCTGTGCTGTTGGTACTGCAAATCTAAAGGACACTAACAAAAGTTGCAGAAATTTGAATTGTGTTAATAAGGGTGTCATTTAAACTTCAATTCATAGGTTTATTCCGGAGTCTCATCCATCAAAGCATGAACGGAGGTTGCAGAATTTGGATTTATACCTAATAGGGCATTGAAAAAATAAATGTTAACTGGAAAAGAAGCTGTGCTTCAAGGCAACCTGTCTGTGTGCCTTCCAAAGCCGAAATACTAAATGCACTTCACACTCCATTAAGCTTATAGCTGGATGAAAATTTCAAAGTCCAAATGACGTTGACCTTTAACCTTTGGAGGTCACATGTAAATAACAAAAATGTACAGTGTTACTATACCTACCATTTAAGCCCAACATGATCAAAAGTAGATAAATATTGACCCATTTACGGCTTTTACAAAATCTCGATGATCTTGATGTTTGACCTTTAGATGACACATGTAAATTACAAAGATGTGAAGTGTTACAAATATATGGATTGAAGTTGGATTGGTTACCTGTACCTATCATTGTTTTCGAGATATTCGGGATTTGAATTTTCAAATGGCTCTAAATTTGCATAATTTTCAAGACCATCTAACCCCTTTACCCAAACTCAAGGCTTCATGTATGGAAGTGTAGTCATGCCAAGTTTTGAATTTGTACGTATACTACTTTTCAACTGAAATGTCGCAAAAATTTGCCTATTGAGAAGAAAGAAGAATAAAGAAAGAATTCGTTGAAAAACAATATGTCTGTGTTGGCACACATACATTAATATCTGTCTTCAAATCTATCCTGCGTACATGTACCTCTCCGAACTTTATATCCTAGGTTTGTCCATCATCAGTTTCTACTAGAGCTAAGCACTCATACGCCACTTGAGCTCGAGTCTCTGAGGAAATATGTACCCCCTTCTTTGAAGCCCAAATAATGGAAATCCAGGACCAGCAATAGCAGACTTGTACGTGTTTGTGATAGACCAGACATACAACAGGCCATGAGCTGTCATCTGCAGTCAATTGCATGTATTCATGGGACCCAATCATCCAAAAATTACTGCAAACAGAGATTTTTTATTGTATAATTAGGTTAGCAAACTACTTGATTGGGATACTAAATTATTTGACAGCGTAGAAAAGTACATCTAAAAAACAAAGAGATTTACTGGAGCGATCAAACAGAGTTGCCCAATAGCAGTACTGCTGTGGATTCCTGATTTTTAACGATTTTTCAATTCGGGTACTCATCGGTACATGCACTTTTCCTATTGATTACTTGTATACTATGTAAATCAATGAGCATTCTATTGCTAGTTCACATTTTTTACTTCTTCTCCAAAACCGTTTACCAGATTGACATCAAACTTTGTAGCAATGTACCTTGGGTGGATCTCTACCAGGTTTGTCACGTCCCAGTATTTTTTTTTTTAATGTTTTTATTTTTTGTTCTTTTTGGGGGCAAATTAAAAAAAATCTCCTAAACCGTTTACCCAATTGCTTCGATATTACACATGAATACTCCTAGAGACTCCTAGTTCTTAATTTGTTAACGATTTTTTTTTCAATTCGGGTACTTATCGGTAAATCAACCGTTCCTATTGATTAGTATGCAGCTAAATGGGCATTCTTATGCTATTTAACATTTTCGACTTCTTCTCCGAGACCGTCATCCGGATTGACCTCAAACTTGCTAGCAATGTACCTTGGGAGGTCTCTGCCAAATTTGGTCTAGTCGCCAGGCTTCATGATTTTTAATTTCTCATGATTTTGTTCTTGTCGTTTTTGCAAATCTTAAAAAAATCATCTTCTTTCAAACCACTCACCCAATTGCTTTTATATCACATAGGAACACTGCAATGGTCTCTTGGTGTTTTATTTGTTAACTATGTGGCGCTGCAATTTTTAGCTCAGCTGACTTGTTAGTCAGACTGCACTTAAGGCTACTCAGTCGTCCTTCTTAGAAATACTTTGAAATGTCATGTGCACTCAGCCAAACCTCAACACAGGTCTATTCAGTGCCAACCTTGATTTTTTGGGGGACAGCTTAGGTCAGTGAGCATGGGCTATTCACGCAGCCCCCCAGTTCATTTTTATTTAACCATCAGCATTTTTCGCCAAAACTCTTACTTCCTCCAGTTTCAAACTCTGATGACCATAAGTTGCAGAGCTTATGTGATCACTGATGTGCGTCCGTCCATCCGTAAACCTTTACTTTTTAACACGATAGCGTCTACAGCCTTTAAGTTCGTTCCGTGAAAAGAAAAGAATGACATGTTATAAGAATGAAATACAGTTTCTTTTATGATTGGTGGCGCCACTTAGTGGATGATATAGCGCTTGGCCCAAAAATTGACAAAATTTTAAAGTGTACTCATACAAAGCAACAGTTACATGAATTGTAACAACTGACCACTAAAACATGCGGTAGTAAGAAAAACAAAGCTAATATTTCTTGCCTGGAAACGTACTGAATCTGTTGATTATGCCCTCTGTGAAAAGGAATATATTTTGCCTGGCTTTCGATTCAAACTTTAATGACCCAAGCCAAAAATTTGAGGATCCAATTTTTCAAACATGATAGTCACTGCTCAACATAAAACGTTTTTGCTGTGAATTGTAGGTGGTGTCCATAATGAAAACATGCCATAGGTCAACATTACTTGGCGTAGGTTGGGCGCAATGAGCCAGACCCGCACCAAGGAAAGTCTGTGCTCTTACCTACTGTAATGTTAATCAGGAAAGAGTTAATGCTGGATTGATTTAATTTCAGACGTTAAATCTCAACTGGCAGAACTGAACAAAATGGGGGGAGAGATTCTCAAAAAAGGAGGGTCGATGGCGGATCATGTAAAATTCATGTATGCACCTGACTGCAAAATGATGGTTCCTGGCAGAGAAAAACCGATCGAAGGTCATGACAACAAGGGTAAGCCAAAATATATTGAATCCATCGTATATGTAAAATGAAAGGATTTCTTACAGTCTGTTGTTTTTTACGTAACTGTACCTAAATGTTACCTTCATGGAACGTTACCAGCCGGCTGCGATGGAATCAATCCTCTACTAGTGCTATGAGCTACTTACTTTTTTCTTTTTTAAACTCTATTACATGTATTATAAACAGTTGATCATTTTCATATTTTCAATTTTGATTCTGGAACTTGGAGTGCAGAGAATCACTTTTCATCATACAATATACTCAAAGCGAAATGACAACTGGCCTTTATTAGCGAAGACAGCAGTTAATGGCTCACCTTTCCATACATTATCCAGTAATTTTTACTATCATCAAAATAATGTATAAACGTCTGCAATATTATTTTAGATATAGTATATGAAATTGAGAAACGGATCAAAGCCTGGGGACCTGATCAGGATACTGAGCAAGAAGAGGTTATTGACCTTGGTGACATGGCCGTTGACCGAGGAAACTATTATTCAAGAGGAGCAGACGGCTCAATTAAGATAAATGGCATGTGAGTACAAATAACGAGAAATAAAAGCATTGAAATCGTTTCTATCAATAGAAATATTTGGATGACCTACATCATTTGCAATTCGTTTGTGGGGACAACGGTTAGCATGATATAGAGCAATTTATCCAAGACAACTTTTCATAGCAAAAAATGCGAAAGTTTGGGTCCAAAACACTTCCTCCTTTTAACGCTAATTGCGACGTAAGTTGAACTACATTGAACAGTCTGCTGCAAGTTATGGAAAGAGTGCTTGATTCATGTTCTCCGTTGACTTTTTATTCAAGGCCCAAGTGCCTGTAGTTCCATACAATAAAAAATATAGGACAACAGTTTAGGCGCAATGCGCACAAGTTGGCCCAGGAAAGATGTTAATTTAACCCAAATTGTTGTAGTGAAAGAGTCAAACACATTTTCTGAAATTGCAATCAAATTTTATTTTAGTGATTAGACAGGTTTGCATGGAACGTCTAGGGTGGTATTGGTGACCAACAATATCCGAGGTTATTAAATCCTAAATTGCACTTTGGTCACAATAAAAGGGAGTACATGATACAGAAACTGACCATCCTCTACAAATTAAAAAAAAATCTTAGAAATTACAATTTGCAAATATTAATGTTTTTGCAAATGTTAAACTTATTTTCTGTTTAAAAGAATAGGAAGTGACCACAATTTCGTCTTCATGTTTACAGGTATTTGCAACTGTGGAAGAAGGTGGATGGACAATGGAAGATGTATTTGGACATCTTTACTACATAAATATTTTCTTCGGGCCTTTTAAAACATGTTTAGATACCTTTGGTAGGCGCAACTTGCTGTAGTATACAAGGATAAAGCGCTCTGTCAAAATAAATCACATTGTAATTGCATGTTGGAAAAAACACAAAATTTCTCTTGCCTTTATATTGAGAACAGAAGACGCACATGTGTTGGAACATATGATATGGACATGTATACATTATGTGGACAGACTTAAGAATTCCTCGTAGCGAATTATTGTTTGCATTTATTATTGACAAGCAGGCAATATAATGTCATGCATGTTATTGCATTTGATCTTTTTGTGTGTATTTGCATACTGATTGTGGTAGATGATGACTAATTTAGTGTCTGAATACACTGGATTTAAGTACCACATCTACTTGTAATGGAAATGTTAAAAATGTTAATCTCTATCGTATGACAGGGCATGTATAGTTGAAATTACATGCAGTTGTAATTTTTTTATCTGTGTGCCAATACTGATACATCGTTTTCCCAGAAATTATGTCTCCCGGTGGAAGCCGGGGGACATATTGGTTTAGTGCCCGCTTCTTCTTCCTTCTTCTTCTTCTTCTTCTTCTTCTTCTTCTTCTTCTTCTTCTTCTTCTTCTTCTTCTTCTTCTTCTTCTTCTTCTTCTTCTTCTTCTTCTTCTTCTTCTTCTTCTCCTTCTCCTTCTCCTTCTCCTCCTCCTCCTCCTCCTCCTCCTCCTCCTCCTCCTCCTCCTCCTCCTCCTCCTCCTCCTCCTCCTCCTCCTCCTCCTCCTCCTCCTCCTCCTCCTCCTCCTCCTCCTCCTCTTCTTCTTCTTCTTCTTCTTCTTCTTCTTCTTCTTCTTCTTCTTCTTCTTCTTCTTCTTCTTCTTCTTCTTCTTCTTCTTCTTCTTCAACACTTGGTTTCCATGCGATAAGTCTTGAAGGACTCGACAGAATTTGATGATACTTGGTAGGATTATGTATCTAGGCAAGACCTAAGTTGGGATTGTATTTGGGTGACCTTGACCTAATTTTCAAGGTCAGAGGGTCACTTATGTGAAATTGGTTTCCGTTCGATAAGTCTTGAAGAACAGGATGAAATTTGATGAAACTTGGTAGGATTATGTATCTTGGCAAGGCCTAGGTTTGGATTGTATTTGGATGACCTTAGGCGAATTCTCAAGGTCACAGGGTCACTTATGTGAAATTGGCTTCCGTTCGATAAGTCATGAAGAACTTGATGGAATTTAATGAAACTTGGTAGGATTATGTATGTAGGCAAGACCTAGATTGGGATTGTATTTGGATGACCTTGAGTGAGTTCTCAAGGTCACAGGGTCACTTATGTGAAATTGGTTTCCGTTCGATAAGTCATGAAGAACGTGATGGAATTTTAAGAAACTTGGTAGGATTATGTATGTAGGCAAGACCTAGATTGGGATTGTATTTGAATGACCTTGAGCAAATTTTCAAGGTCACAGGGTCACTTATGTCAAATTGGTTTCCGTTCGATAAGTCATGAAGAACATGATGGAATTTGATGAAACTTATTAAGATTATGTATGTAGGGAAGACCTAGGTTGGGATTGTATTTGGATGACCTTGAGCGAATTCTCAAGGTCAGGGTCACTTATGTGAAATTGGTTTCTGTGCGATAAGTCTTGAAGAACTTGATGGAATTTGATAAAACTTGCTAGGATTATGTATCTAGGCAAGACCTAGGTTGGGATTGTATTTGGGTGACCTTGACCTAATTTTCAAGGTCACAAGGTCACTTATGTGAAATTGGTTTTCTTTCGATAAGTCATGAAGAACGTGATGGAATTTGATGAAACTTGGTAGGGATATGTATCTTGGCAAGACCTTGGTTGGGATTGTATTTGAATTACCTTGAGCTAATTCTCAAGGTCACAAGGTCACTTATGTGAAATTGGTTTCCCTGCGATAAGTCTTGAAGAACTTGATAGAGTTTGATGAAACTTGGTAGGATTATGTATCAAGGTGAGACCAAGGTTGGGATTGTATTTGGGTGACCTTGACCTCATTTTCAAGGTCACAGGGTCACTTATGTGAAATTGGCTTCTCTGCAGTACAGCTTGAAGAACTTGATGAAAATTGCTAGAGTAATGTATCTAGGTGAGAGCTAAAATAGGATTGTAATTTTCAAGCAAACTTGGTCATTTGTAATTTGTTATCACCTGTAGCTTATTCAGAGACGTAAGTGTTCCACCGGGAGACATTTGATTTTCTGTTGGAATATCAGTCTGTTCTAGTTTTTTGTTTGTTTCTTTCTTTACCAGCAAATTTTGTCTTCCTTCATCTCATGGACACTATTATAGATAGGAAATTGAAAGTTGCAGAATAAAAATTCTATAGATGTAGTTTTGCCTTTTTACGATCAGATGTCATGATTTTCAAATTAGGCAAATGAGCACGAATGAAAATTTTAAATCTTCAATATTTTGCTATAGTAGATGTGGTTTTGAGTGTATAGTAGTTCGATCATAAGATGTCAAAGGTCGTCTCAAATGTCAGTCATATCAAAGTCAGAGGTCATATTAACGTCAAAGGTCCATTTCATGTCGAAATTTCATTATAAAGGTCAAAGTTTTCTTCAGGTAGAGGTCATCTCCAGGTCATGGGTTTTTCCAGGGTCAAAAACCATTTTCGGCATTGGCTGTCCAATGCGCACATTGTCAGGTTTGTTACGAAATAAATTATCCAGAAATCGGAAAAAAAATTGTTGCTGTTGAATGTTTGTTTGTTTGTTTGTTTGTTTTTTGCTGCTTTAAAATTTTTGTATATTTTCATCTGATCTTGTTGCATTATTGTGACCTAGTACAACATATCAAGTATATTGCAAAGTATTTGAAAACATATTGCATTTTGAGGCAAAGATACAGATTAGCTGTGAAGCAAATCTTCTTTTGTATTTTGTTTTACTTTTGCATCTTTGTCCAAAAAAAAGTAAGCGCTTTCAATTAAATGTTGATCAAATATTTTACAATTCTGCAAGAGGAAGAAAGGTACAGCCACTTTAGGAAGCAAAAAAAAAAAAAGAAGGAAAAACTAAAACGCGATAATGATACATTTCGTCTGCACCTATCTTGGGTGAGTCCCTATCAATTTTGTTCAATTGGTAATGCTCGCATGATTTTGGGATTTTATATGACTGCGTTGATTTTGTGGGGTTGGGGGAGGGAGGGTGGTGGGGTATTCTTTTTATTGTAATTTTTTCCCCCATTTGAAAATCTCGATCTTCTCTGTCGAAACCACATTGCCAATTGCTCCAAAATTGTATAAGGACTCTTTTGGAGAGCTCCGGACCTTAATTGATTCAAAAGGTAGTAATACCATTTTTCTGGATTTTTTGGTGTTTTTTTTTTTTAAGAAATTTTGTGTGTGTTTTACTATTTAGGACCTTTGCTGCAGCACCGTCACCGAGACTGTTTAGATACACTGTGGAGATGTAGCGTATGGGATGTGTTATAAACACGATTGTTCACAAAGTAGTGATATTCCAGATGTCTGATCATTAGCTCATTTTTTTTTTCAATTTTGGGCACCTATCGGTTAATGTATGCGTTCTTATTAATGGTTATGCAGGTCCATGGGCTTACAATGGAAATTCACAGTGTTGACTTTTCTCCAAACCTTTCAATCAGATTCATGTTAAAGTTGCCGCAGATGAACATTTGGTGCGTTTCCTTCATTTTTATTGGTCTTGCTGGAGGATTTTGGATTTTTTAAATGAAATTTGTTGTTTTTGTTTTTTTGTTTGTTTGTTTGTTTATTGTTTTACTTAATTTTTGGTTTGTTTTCTTCTGTTTTTTTTTTTAAATCTTAAAAATTTAAACTTTGGCTTAATTTGTTCAACGCGTGGTGCTGCGTTTTTGTTTTGTTTTTTTTTTCAAATTTTTGTTCTCCAAATGGTCGGCCCTCAAGACCTTAGCTTGTTTCAGAGATGATGTATCACTTTTTGAAAATTGTTTGTGCGTTTTCACTTCTCTTGAGTTTTTCTCAGGAATCGAAAGTTTGATCCTTTCAGACTGATTGGTACCTGGACTTGATCTCCATCAAATTGGTTCACTACCATTTTGGTGTTGTTATTTTCTGATTTTTAACCAATTGTCCTATTTCGGATAAATATGAAGACGGGATATGTCCATGCAGACAAATATGATGATGGCTTTAGTCAATGGCAACTTCAATATTTTTCAGAAGTTCAAAGGACCGCTTCAGCGTGTGTATGTAAGGTCAGCTGAGGACAGAACTGTAACAGTCCTCAATATTTCCAATACAGAAATGCCGCCAAATTTTTAAACCAATCATTTCAGTATGTAAATAAACAATTTTTAATAGTATGAGGCTGTGACATGACGAATAGAATGCGATTACATTGTATCGGTAAACAACAACATATGAAACATTGTAAAGTAACCTTTTGTTGGGTAAAATTTTATCACTCAGAGACACGCATGTATCAACGTATACATGTACATGCAGCATGCATGGTTCTGTTTATGCAATCAGCTGAAATGTCGATTAGTTTAGTAGCTCAAAACCAATATATGCCTTCCTGAGCATTAATATGGTCATATTCCTACCCATGTTGTCGTGGAAGCCGACAGCGCACATCCAATGACCAAACAATTCAATACTTCATATAACGGTGCTTATTAGTGTCGTTTCCAATTTCAGACCCTCAATATATCAACTGCAGAAGAGATGCTATTAATTCAAACTTTCACCAATAGCTCAATTGCGTAGGCTTATATGGATTTACATCAAACTCAAAAAGAAATTTGCTTCATAGCAAATCTAGTGTGCTTTTAAAAGTTGTAAATATGGCTAGATGAATATTTCAAGGTCCAAATGACATTGACCTCTGACCTTGAGAGGTCAGCTATAAATTGCAAAAATGCAGCGTTGGAATACCTGCAACCTGAGCTTGAAATGACTGAAATGAAAAAAGTCATTGCTAGATGAAAATTTCAAAGATCAATATGCCCTTAACCTTTGACCTTTAGAATAAACATTTCTGTTTCAAACGTGCAGTGTTACAAACATATGAGCTGAAGTTGGATCGGTACCTGTATCTAATTAGCTTTGGAGGTACTCACGATTTAAATTTTTAAAATGACCGTAATGTGCAAAATTTTCAAAACCGTTAAATTTCTTTACAAAAACTCAAGTCTTCATGTATGAGAGTATAAGCATGCCGAGTTTTGAGTTTCTAGGTACAATAGTTTTTAAATGAAATGTGGGACAAATTTGCCTGTAAACAAGAAAGAAGCAGAGAGAAAGAATTCCAAGGAATTGTGTGTGTGTGTGTGTGTGTGTGTGTGTGTGTGTGTGTGTGTGTGTGTGTGTGTTTTAGATGATTTCATATTTTTATTATCAAGATGGTCTTTATTAAACGTGGCGGTAAGTAATAATTTTTTCTGAAAAGTACGTGTAACATATAGCTTTCAGCTCAGTGGAAATGAGTAAGAGTTAAAATAAATACAAGCAAAATAAAGATTTGTTTCAAAGCAATTTTGCCTGTGTGCCTTCAAAAGTTATCAATATTAAATGCTTCCACTTTTGTCCCTTGGTACTTCACCTTCAATTAAGCTTATGGCTGGATGAAAGTTTAAAAGTCAACGCGTCCTTGACCTTTCACCTTTAGACAGTTCACATGTTATTTAAAAAAAGTAAAGTGTACAATACCTACAGTTTAAGCCCAACATGAACCAAATCAGATGAAAATTGACCAAGTTATGGATAGATGGTAATTTCAAAAATCCAAATGACATTGAGCTTTGACCTTTGAAGGGTACATGTTAATTGCAAAATGTGCAGTGTTGCAATACCTACCATTTGAATCCAACGTGAGTAGAAATGGATGGCAATTGGCTGAGTTATGACTAGATGGCAATCTAAACGGTCCAAATGACCTTGACATTTGAGCTCGGTAGAGTTCAAATGTAAATTACAAAAAAAAAAAAAAATGTGCAGTGATACAAAAGCTTCCATTTGAGCCCAACATGATCAAAATTCCACGCAAAGTGACCTAGGAAGGGTATATGAAAATTTCAAAGGTCCAAATGAACTTTACCGTCGACCCTTTAAGGCAACTTGTAAATTACAAAGATATAAAGTGTTGCAGCATTTACAATTTGGGTCCAACTTGGTAAAGATTGGAGGGAAATTGAGTTTGGCTGCATGCACGTTTTTAGGTCCACGTGACCATGACCTTTCTTTTTTAGAGGTCACATGTATCCTACCAAAATTGGCAGCATTACAAAAATATTGATTGAATTGTGATTGGGTACTTGTTCTTGTTATAGTTTGGAGATATTCAAGATTTAAATTTTTAGATGGCCCTAATTTGCACAATTTTTCAAATCAGATGAACGTCTTGACCAAAACTCAAAACTTCATGTTTGGAAGAATATTAATGCCACGTTTGGAGTTTCTGCACAAAATACTTTTCAAATGAAACATCGTACAAATTTGCCTGTAAGCAAAGAAGGAAAGAAAGAAAGGAAGATGAAAAAAGCAAGCAAGAAAGACGAAAGAAAGAAAAAAGAAAAAATGAAAGAAAGAAAGAAAGAAAGAAAGAAAGAAAGAAAGAAAGAAAGAAAGAAAGAAAGAAAGAAAGAAAGAAAAAGAAAAATACAATATGTCTGCGTTGGCAGACAGACATAACAACAAAAGTGTACCATTCCTGTTTTCAACTGGCTGCTACAAAACTGGAGTGGTCCCGTAAAATTCAGAATAATATAAAGGTCAGTATGATTCAGATCCTCACAACCGTTGTCTACATGCACATATGCCGTCACCTATTTTGCCCACTCTTGATAATTTCATTGAAATTAGAAAATGAAAGCACCATGACATAGTGGAAGCTCTGGTGGGGGTGAGGTTTAGTTACATTTCTGAAACGTTTGAAAAGTATCCAACGTACAGGTTGGGAATAGAAGTAAAGTACAGCAAAAACCAAAAAAAAAAAAAAAAAAAAAAAAAAAAAATCCTGCAAAACACTCTTGTGCCATCTGTTGAACACATTAAGTTTCAGGGTCCCCGGACGAGTACCCATGCAATTTCAAAAGAATTAGTGAATCGATTCAGGAGTAAATTTTGTAATATTTTACTGAAAAAAAAAAATAATGAAAATTAAATATCAAAAATATTAAATATCCAAATGTACTGTAGAAATTTCATGATATTCACTTGCTTTGTTGCTTTCAAGACAATTTGGTTAATATGTTCGTTCCATTTGAGATCGGCATTTATTGTCATATTTTATGTAAACAAAAAAATATTACAAATGAAAAATTTCGGGATCAAGACACTTAATTCAGCTTTTCCTTTTTGGACTCGATGACATATTTTTAGGCTCTGGTTAACTCATGAGTTTCGACTCTGCAACTCTTGAAAGCAGTCACGCACTTTTTAATGATAATTTAGCTGCTATTCAAAGAAGACAAAGAAGTCATGGACAAAGAAAATCACGGAATAACGAAATTTAGAAATGGGAATACAAAAGACCTTGTTCAAAATTTACTACAAACTTTCTCTAATGGCATTGATCATTTACATATAGCCCTTAAAGCACTAGCATTTTGAGATAAAAATGGAATCAAGGAATATTTGGGTCTTACTTTTTCTGAAGAGACATTTCTACAAACTGCATGTGAAAGTGTTGTATGCTATTCTACAATAATCTGGAAACCGGATTTTTAAGAGAAAGCATAATGGTTCAAATGTTTTGTAGCATTCTTTTCAAACACAACATTATTCATTTACTGAACACACAGCCCCTGTTTAAAATGAAATTTGTTCAAAATATGATTCCCAATGAATGCAAAATCATATTTTCCCCTATCATTTCCTATAAATATGGCAATAATATTGGAAAAAGTATCATGAATTAAATGAGCTTTCTGGCCTCAATTAATCTTGAAGGTATTGCAGTTAATCCAAATTCTGTCTGTATATCTAAAAAAAATCCAATTTTGTTCCTACACACCATAAACATATACAAACCAGTAATTTGGGTATAATATAAAATTCATGATTAAAAGAATTGATGAAAAAAAGGTACAAATTTCCGATGCATCCTAAGTTTAAATCTGACATTATTTTTCAGGATACTGACTCTTACTGTTCGTAATGGGCAAAGAAAGAAAACAAATAGAATTTTAGATATTTTCATAAATTTTATAAATTATAATATTAAAACTTTCTGAGGATGACTCCTGTATTCCAGTTTTGTTATGAAAACCCAATTTACATAAAATCCCTTTGAAATAATGATTCATATCAGGTGCCTTTAAATGTACAACTAAACAACTATCAAAGGAAGTAACACTGTGTTTGACTGCAATGAAGATTCATTTCCGTAAATATTATAGTTCAATTTCTAGAAATTATGAACTAAATTGCTTTTGGAATATTAAGAATTGCTCCTAGTTTGTATTTAAAATAGAAAATTTGGAAACGAAAAGTAAAGTATCTTATGTTTGGAATTTTCTACACTGTACATCAATTTACTCATAAACACAGTTAAAAGTTCTCTTTCAGAATTAACCAGCAGAATGTATAAACATAGTGGTGAACCATATAGAAATTTTAATTCATATTCAAAGAAAGCATATTGGTCACACAATGAATATTGAAAAAGTGTTATTAAATCTTACACTGTTGGATCTTTGATAGATGCTATGACATTGCTTTTGGATAATACTTTTGTTGAATTTGGACTATTGGTTTTTCAACAAATAAAAAGCATTCCAATGGGGAGCAACTGCTCTCCGTTACTCGCTGACTTACTTTCAACCAGGTTTGAATTTAAGTACATGGATAGATTGATGAAAATAATTATAATTTGGCTACAAAATTACCAAACAATGCAAGGTATATTGATAGCGTTGCTTATCTAAATGTGCCAAATTTTAATGAGAATTGCTATAGAAAACTTACCCAACAGATATCAATCTGAAAGGTAAAAATTCAGATGATTTCTGAGATGTGTTCCGTGATTTGGATATTCGGGTCTCAAATGGCAGGATTAGCATTAAACGTGATGACAAAATTGATGCGTTTAAGCTCAAAGCAGTCATGTATCCTTCCCTTGACAGTAATATTTCAGACACTATTGGATATAATACATTTTTCTAAAAAAAAAGAGGTTTGGTTGTATTTGTTCTAAATTTGAGGACGTTGTACCTAGAACCAAATTCATTTACAAAACAAACTTGAGTCAAAAGGATTCAGACATGTGTTTTTGATCAAAATGCTTCAAACTTTTCCTTAGATAAAAGGCCCCACCGTATGAAGCAGGGACAAATTGTCGAGAAAAAAGTAAGCAGACACAAGAATCGAAAAACGTCCGTCTATTCATATATTACATGTATATAAACAGAGGGGAGCGCTGGCCCAAGAGGTATGTTTTTGCTCCTTTGGGGGCAAATCTTACTCAATATTATTTTTCAAATTTTTCGAGAGGCTAGGGATTCACTATGACCGGAAAATAGAATGTCAAAGTCTACTTGTAAACCAGTGTCAGTAGAATTATAAGCTACTGCAAAATGGAGTGGTGGTAGTAGTGTGCGGTAGTAACATGCCATGATACATTTTTGCTTAATTTGAAGATTCTATAGCATTTTTAGGCTTCTTTGGTATCCCACTAGTTTCTTTGATTCAATATTATGACACTGTACATGCCAAGCAGTGGACAAGACTAATAATCCCGGGCTCCTTGATAAACCAGTTAAATCATGGTATTACAAGTCTGTGGTCGATAACTTTTAAAGAGTGAACACTTTTATCAGTTTCAATCGCATTTTAGCATATCCGTTCGGGTCAGATAGTAATGCTGCCTTTACCGCCAGCACGTTTTTTTCAATTGAAATGCTAATAGCATTAGCATGCGTCTGTTGTGTATAACAACCCTTCAATTCACTGATACACTTACGACGGAAAAAAAAAGAAACAATTCATTCAGGCCCATCCTGACTGTAACCATCAGTTACATGTTGTGTCATAATAACATGAAAGTGTGAGAGATACCAAGTGCTCCTTCACACGTTTTACATGTACACATACCTAATAATACTCCAGTCGTCACATTTATGCCAGGCCTTCAGCCCACAACTTATCTAATATTTTCGTGGCAGGACTGTTTATATGATCTGCCAGTTCCGGCGACTGATGGGACTAACGGAGAAACATTTCAGGCTGGTTCCTTGTCCCTATTCGGCATTGTTGTGCTTGCTGCTTATGGATTCAGTCCCAACAGACTATATAACACAAAGTATATTGCTTAAACAGTATAGTGAAATCTTCAACCTTTTATGACATTGTCAAAATAAAAAGGGTGGACCCGTTCTACCGAGGCCCTGTTGCCATTGGTAATGCCATGAGCTGAACAGGAATTAATCCTTTAGATGTCAAATGACCGGCAGTCATGCTTGGTCATGCAAGCATAACAGAGTCAACATTAAGTCTTTGGAAGCTCTGAATTTTTGCTAGCCATTCAGTATCATTTGAAACGACATTCTTTGCATTTACCTGGTACATATCAGAAACGTGTGAGCTGATACTGATCTACATTATACAGACATTTTCCAACAGGATCACCATTAGGCATAGGCTATTGCAAAGTGAGTGAGAGGTCGCCAGGGAATTACACTATGCGAAGATGCTGTAATAAGGAAGGATGGAATATGTAAAGGTACTAAAAGTCGGCCGTATTTGTGGATATCTAAAACTCATTTCTAGAACTAGGGAAGATTTTGAATATCATTTATTGATTTTTAGATATTTTTACTTCGCCATACTTAAACTAATTTACAGATAACGAATTCTATATATCTATAAGCCATTTAGAGATGCCTATAATTCCAATTGTAGATATCTATAATTCCAGTCACACTTTTCCAAAAATTCAGATTCAATAACAAAACGGCTTGCCATACACTTCAACATGAAACCATTGACGCTCCCTTGAAATGCATGGGACTGTCTCAGCCCAGTTGTTTCTACTATTGTAACCTTTGCGCCAGGCATAACACTAGACTGATACTGCCCAGCTTGCAATAAAATTGGCCCAACATTGGCCCCATACCAAGTTATACTGGCCAAACGGTGAGGCAATATTGGACTAGCCTTCATTGTTATCTGTTTAGGTTAAGCATTCAAATTTGTAGATAATAGGAGAAAACATCCAGGTAAAAATAAGCAATAGTGCATGGATCATGAACAGCAATAAAACTTCAGTTAAGCCTCTGGTGTGTCGACAACTTCACCTAGCGTACGCATGCCCATGTAAGTCAATTTCTGACCATTTTTTTATTTGGGGGGGGGGGGGGGGGAAATGGGATTTTCACATACCTAGCTATAAAGGTCTTTAACAAAACATATGAAACTCCCAACATATTTTTTCGTTTTTTCTCAACTGTGGCAATTGAAAAAAAATCCACAATGCGCCATTGTTTTGCAACAAAAAGAACAGCAAATTTCTTCCCCAAACAGGATCAATCTACATACTCGTTTAGTGGGAAAGCCCCTACCATCGTACATCTTCGTGAAGCTATCGAGGTCGACATTTTAAAACCCCTAATAAAAGCTACCCAATAACATTTGAAATAGACCAATTGTAGAGCGACACATAATAAACAAATTATCATTGTAGCCATGCTAGTACTCTATACGACATTCGCATTTGGTTGGAAGTGCCATGTGCACATTCTCCTTGCATACTTCCTCCTCCTTGTTCCCCAGATGCTTCCTGCTTTACCCCTCATGGTGAAGAACGTGGAGTGTGACATTGCCAGGCAACGACATCGAATTCCGACACTGACCAGTTAAACAGCTTGATAGAGGATTATTTAACAAATGGTGATGACTTGCCGAGTGACACAGACGATGATTATGACCATGAGAGAAAACTATGGAAGAGCTGGGCAGGACCTTTGATAGAAATTTGGCTATGTAGCAAGTGGAAGGGCAGCGGCCATTTGATTAAGATAATTATTGGATCCATTATGACATCACAGGCTGTGACCTGCTAGTCTCGTCTTGGTGGATACAATTGTGTATTTCCATTCTCTCCCATGTTAAATGGCCCTTTTTGAGGAAGCAAATTGCTCTGAGCAACACATAGATTTGGAGTTGTAAATCACTGATGCTTTTAGCTACACTCTGTTCTATAAGTGGGTTTTAATAAAAGATGGGTATGTGTAGTGTGTACTGTGGACTCTTTTAGTGCAGGATTTCCCTACGAAAATAAATAGATAAATAGGTCGGTTGTTACAACTTTTCGTCTGGTTTTCAATGCATGCTTGTTACACATTTTGATTGGTTGGCTTCCTTGATTGCCAGGATGCTGAATCCAAGAATAAATGCCAGCAATACCAGCCAATCATCATCATCATAAATGGCGACAGAAGTGACGAATTAGAGCAAGCCAAATTGTTCAGATAAGAATCTCATCAATCTAAGTCGTTTAAAAATCCGTAATGCTAATGTAAACAAACCTGAACTCAAGAAAAACCAGTACCAGGTGAGTGCATTATGAACTTCAAAGATGTTTTTGTGTATAACGGCAGTTAAGGCATAGGATTCATGCCTGTATGCGACACTGAAACACTACTGTGAATCATAACTTCTCTTAGTGAGCTTGGGAGCAGTTTTCATCCATTGACAAGCTGAGAATAGCGGGGAAGGTGGCTAACGAAAGAGGTTTGTCTAGGGTCAATTCTTCCCATTGTGTTTTTTTTTTTTCTTCTTTTTTTTTAAGCCATGGACTTTACCATTTCAGGGCCATAGGTAGGTAAACTAAATTCTACACGCTAAGTTTCCTGTGGCATGAAATGTATAACCTGTGGGTTCTTGTCTTAAAGGAAACAGTATAATCACCCCAGAAAATTACGGAACTGTAGGTGCATATCAATCACCAATGGACATGACAAATGCATTGGATGGTTTGATACGGATTCGTTGGTTTCTTGTATAATCTTTTTTTTTTTCAGAAAGTTAAGTTCTAGAACAAGACTTTTCTTCTTGTCATTAAGTTGTTCTGACCGCTTTCCTAGATCACATATAATACTTTCTAGCTTTCAAACATTTCTTTGAGCTCAGTTATAAGAAATATTTTTGAAATATACATTGCATTTTTCCCCTGGGAAGAGAGCATGAGTTCAAAATAAAGCTTAATTCATTTTTTTATCCAGTGGCTTATAATTTTGTAATGCCTGAAATGATCAGAGTTAAGGTCTAGAAGGCCCCAAACGTGAGCCACTTTAGAGAATAGAATTTTCAAAGATTTGTCTGAAAAATTAGCAATACAGTTCGTAGAAATATATATATATATAAAAATCTAAAAAGCGCTTACATTTAAAAAAGCGTTTGGTAATGATTTAAGGTACACTTTATCCAGGTTTCAAGTGAACCTGGTTGACAGATTGGGAAACTAAATCATAATTGTGACTTCCAGGTGAAATCGCAATTGACTTACATAGTAGTCCACAAAGAATGCATAGATTTACCAACGAGTACCGGACTGAAGCAAAAAACACACACACACACACACACACAAAAGAAAAAAAGGGATACAGAGTATTGTCGCCTTGTGCACTGCATCGTTTAACCCTCCAAGTAGCTAGACTACAGGTTTCAGAGCCATCTGAGAGACGGTTTTGGAGAAGTGAAGAATTTAGAAAATACTGAGGAAGAGACAGTTTCATCATTAGGCACCGTAGGTCAGGGATGAAACAGGAGCACCTTTGACTGAAGGAGAACAGGATTAAATTAAAGGAGGAACATGATGCACTCGGAAGTCAAATGTGGTGTGCTGTGTCCTTGCAGAAACTGTGTTGCTGGAGGGACACTTTTGGATAAAACACATTTGATAAATACACCTGTGTGTGGGTGAGTTCTCCGATTTAATGGTGATATTGGTGATGCATTGCAATTGTTGCAGATTAGAGCCACGAGAGTCTCACAAATGCTCACTAACACCTGAAATCAGCGGACCTTCCATAAATGCTCATAAATAGTTACTAAGACACAAACATAACTTTCATGAAAACAATTATGTTTCCAAAATGAGATGGTCAACACTTAAATCAGCTCCCCAATTAAGGTAACACAAATACAGGTATAACACTTGTATTTACTAATGGTCATCCTTTTTTTCAGAAGTGAAAGCATGAAATTAAACCACTGTTGCCTGTTGCCAACAGTCATAAGCCATGGATGTAGCAGATTTCTTGATAGAGGAAATATTCATTTGGAAGTCATGTTTGGTATTCTGTTTCGTTGTCGAAACGCTGTTTCTGTTCAGGTAATTTCTCAAGCCTGTGCTTATAAACTTTATCACTGTGCCCCAATTTTTGGCCTTTGTAGTAAATTGGTTGCACTTTTCTTCGTGTTGAAAAATTATAAAATTGTTGAACACCGTTAATATGAAAACCACGTGTATATATTCATTTTATTTTTTAAAAATATACAGAACTACCAGAGTAAAAAAAAAAAAAAAACACAACTGCTTGGTCAGATGATAGAGAGTAAAGGTTTTAAAACTCTTCAACGCAATAAAGGGGTGTGCTTAGATATTGAGACAATATATTAGTCATTATATAGAAAGGTCAGTATGCAAATAGACAAAAGAGACAAAAAAAATTACAAGCATGAAATTAGATTGTCCTGTTTGTTAAGGCAAAACGCAACGAATAGTTCTCTAAGAAGAATTCTTCAGACTTTCTACATCATGAATATGTCCATATTATGTGTTCCCACAGATGTACATCATCTTTTCTCAATATATTTCGAGCGGAACATTGATAGTTTTGCCAGCACGCAATTACAGTTTTAATTATTTTGACAGAGCTCGTTATTTTTGCATACTAAAGTAGATCGTCACTCTCAAAGTTACCGAGACATGCTTTAAAAGACCCAAAGCAAACATTTATGTTGTGAAGATGTCAAAATACGCCTTCCATTGTCCGTCCACCTTCTTATACAGCTGCAAATATCTGTAAACATAAGATGTAATTCTGGTCACTTTCCGTTATATTAAATAAATAACAGCATTTAAAGTCTACAAAACATTAAGGATTCTAAATTCGTGAGACCATTCTTGCAGAAAATCAACTGTACAACCCTTTGTGGTACTACTGATACAATGGTAGCTAAAGCAATTATATTTGGGTTGGTAAGGTCATGAGCTACAGATTGGTACAAATATCAAGACTTGTTCTTGGCCTAATTGTCAAACAAACACAGTGAAAATGAAGTGGCCGGGTTTTATAGTGTTTATGTTTATTTCTCGTCCAAAACAACAGGCAAAACTGTAAAATGTTTTGCTTCGGTTCCTGACAATATTATCCATTTCATTTTTACAAGGCTATATTTCCTAGACTAAAGAATATATAAAAAAAATATAGCAGCATTTTAGGGATAATATTGTTAGGAATCGAACAGAGCCATTTTTACTGTTTTACCATTTATTTACCAGAAGAAAGAGACGGAAATAGCATAAAACCAGACCATTTCATTATCACTGTGTTTAATGAACAATTAGGCAAGGACAATGATGGATCTTTGCACGTACCTATAGTTTATGATTATACTAACCCAAAATATATACTTTAGCTATATTTGCATGTGTAAAAAGTACTTTATGAAGCTGTGAAATTGGTTTTCATCTAAAACAGTTGCATTTAGATTCATTAAACATATTTTCAAATTAGTCATGAGATTTCTTGAAACTTTGAAAGGATGTGCAGTAAGCTGTATCATATATATATACCCTTTTAATGTGAACAAAGCGAAATTTATATGTATGTATAATAATGTTGATCAGCACCAGCCCCCCCCCCCCCCCCGACATTCCATGCAAACCTGTCTATTATATAGTGTCTAACTACAAGCATGCTGGTACTAGAATCATAGTCGTACGAACACGAATCTATCACCCTTATTTTAATTCGGAGCAGCTCGCTTAAAGTAGTTACACAACATAAAAAAGGTTAGGGTTTTGGAAACAAACATCAGGTACTTTCGATTTGTTGCCATACAAAGGTGTCCTGCACGGAATACTTTGTACTATAATTACTGTTTTGCCCACAAATGTATTGCATATTACTTAGACCACCAAGGTCTTGCTATTGTTAGGTACGGTTTTATGGGTGACTCAAGTTACTTGTATGTGGACATTTATTAATGATTATGCTGCCACCTCTTTGAAGAATACCTGTAGTTGTAAACTTTAGATGTCACCGTTTCCTAGCATGATTTGCCTTATGTTTTTTCCGAGATGGTCAAAAATGACATTTATTCTCTCCCTAAAAACGTGATCAGGAGTGATACACATTACTCGCAACAAGGGGGCTTCTCTTAAGCCTATTGATAATTATCTAACAAACAGAATCAGTTTGTTTCATTGATAATCCTTACAGCACTCTAAGACAGTCTGCAGAAGCAAAAACACTAGTCATTTTGTCGAGTCAATGGACAGCTGCATGATTGATCACAGACAACATTACTACAACAAATTCACGTCAAGAGTGTGCCTTTGGGAGACAGAAGTCTTCAGCCATTTTTCAAAGAAAATCCGTCTCGTTTAAAACATTATTAGTGCTTCACAATAGTGACATAAGCTCTCGTTTAAAACATTATTAGTGCTTCACAATAGTGACAATACCCAGACAGATTGTGTCCGAATGGCCAGACATTGAGACATAGTAAAATATATATTCGAGCTTTCGGAATTTCATGCATTTAAAACTATATGTAAACTTGCTACAAGCGGTGGCAGTCTACTACACGTAATATTTTTATCACAAACATACATCATACCGTATTCCAAGTAAATTAGCTTCAATCATAGAGTCGATTGAAGCTGCAGATTCCCCGTACATAGTACATAGGAATTAGTGGAATTTATATCACATTTTTAACACCTATACTCATAAGATGATTTGGCACAAATGCACGGAATTTGTCAACATTTACTCACAGACTCCATACGTTTGTCTTCTAAATCTTTAAATTGTTGGATCAGATGACAGCTTTCAGTAGCTGTAGAAAGCTGTTGACATACAAATTGTTGTGAAAAGGACGCTTGACTTTCAATCATATGTCTTTTTATGGAGAATTGTAACCTGGTTACATGATAATAATTAAGATATGTAAATTATTTTTTTATGATTCGTACTCACAATCCTCTTTTCGTAATAGAGCCGTCTGGACCTCTTGAATAATAATATCCTCTGTCAACAGCCATGTCACCAAGCTCAATGACCTCTTCTTGCACAGTTCCCTGATCCACTCCCCAGGCTTTGATCCGTTTCTCGATTTCAAATTTTAAATCTTAAATACAATTGCAGACATATATATTCTGGAGGTTTAAATAAAAATGCTTTCATTCACGGCTGCAAAATAGTACGACAACCAACAAACTAAAGGGTTGCGTGAACAGCCCGTTCTCAGCTGACCTAAGCCTGCTAACAAAAACCAAAGCTGCAACTGCATAGACCTGTGTTGCGCTTTAGCTGAGTGCATAGGACATTAAGACGCATTTCTTGGATTTGCGTAAAGAATTTTCATAAAAATGTGAACTATCATTAGACTGCCCATCGACTTACATACTAATGAATAGGGAAGGTGCATTGACCGATAAGGACCCGACATGGAAAAATCGTTAACACTCAAATATTCCACAGCACTGCCACTAGTGAACAACCTTGTTTGACCCTTTCACAAAGAACATATCCACAAAGTACCAGCTTAATATGGGTTACCTTCTGGAGTCAACAATAGCGAAAATACACACACACACACACACACACACGCGCGCGCGCGCGCGCGCACAAAAAATATAAAATAAAAAACAACGAAAAATACAGCGCCACCTAGAGTACAAATTTATAACTAGGTGTGTTTGGACGTATTTCGGGGTGATATATATGTAATTTAGTCAGCACTTTCCAAGAAGATATTTTATGATTTGCCCACCGCAAATTTGATTACAAAATCCAAACATCACTCGAGCAGGGCCATTTGTCCGTACTTGGTAGAGACCCACTTAAGATACACTGCCAGTAAGATGGAATTCCATCTAACTGACTGTTTCACAGAGGTCGAAAATGTTAATTAGCTTCAGAATGCCCACTTACTTACATAGCTATTATGAGATAGGTGCATGTACCGAAAAGTACCCGAATTGAAAGAAAAAAAATAGATCCAAATCAGGAATCCACGGCAGTGTGACTTTGTGAACCGCTTTGTATGACGCTTTCACGAAGAACATGTCCATCACGTTTTAACTTAATTTGAGTGACTCTTCTGTAAAAGAAGTGAAAAAGGACAAAAATGCACAAAAATCAATAAAAAAAGAGAAGAAAAGAAAAAGACAGGCGCCACACGTGGTGAACAAAAAAAAAAAAAAAAAACTAAGAGTCCTTAGAAGTGCTGCTTTGTGATATCAAAGCAATTGGGTGAGAGGTTTCGGAGAAGATTTTTTTAAAGATTTTCCCCCTAAAAGAACAATATCATTAAAAAAGTCACTGGAGCGTGAAAATTTCAACATATTTGGTACAGACTCACCAAAAGTTATTGCCACCAAGTTTGAAATAAGTCTAGCTGGCGGTTTTGGAGAAGAAGTCGAAAATGTGAATAATGGACAGACGCAGGACGGACGGCTGAGCCTGATCAAAGCTCAGGCTGACAAGTAAGTCAGCTGAGCTGAAAATATTTTTCATAGAAGACATGGTTAATTACGATTTCAGCTAACGGTTAGGTTGTAATATATATATATATATATATATATACATATAATTATTATTATTACTATTATTACTATTATTATTATTATTATTATTATTATTATTATTATTATTATTATTATTATTATTATTATTATTATTATTATTATTATTATTATTATCATCATCATCATCATCATCATCATTATTATTATTATTATTATTATTATTATTATTATTATTATTATTATTATTATTATTATTATTATTATTATTATTATTATTGTCACCTTAGTTAGATATCTTTCACAATGATTGTAAAGGTGAATCGATGATGTATGGATTGATAAGCCAATAAATGTCCTCTTCCTTAATTGAGGCCAGCTCTCATTTCTTTCCGTAAATTGCATGCTTAAAAGTGATTATTAGCACTCCAAGTTCCAGTGTCACATTTGAAATAACGTTAATCTTCAACGGTTTATACAACTCTCAAGTCTCCAAAATTGAGGATTGGAAAGAGCTAGTAGAGTACTGATTCCATTGCAGTCGCATGGTGACATTTATTTAAGTTCGTATTCAGGCACCATTACGCTGGGAACCGAGATTTTTTTTCAAGCAGGTAAAATTACGTAGACAACGATACTCTGTTCGAAAACCTTCGCTTTACATGTAGGGAAGGCTTCAATATATTTCCAATCACCTTTGTTGCCATGACCTTCGATCGCATCCTCTCTGCCAGGAACCATCACTTTACAGTCAGGTGCGTAAAAGAATTTCAAATTGTCCTCCAACGACGCCCCATCCTTGACCATCTGAGCCGCCTTAATGGCCACTTGTTCCAGTTGAGATTTAATGTCTAAAATTCAATGATTCCACCATTAACTCTTTCCTGCTTAACCTTAGAGTAAGTCAACGGCTTTTCCTGGCGCGAGTCGAGCGAAACAAATGTCAGCATCTAAAATCTTATCCAAAGGCTCTTCGTTCATTCGGTAAATCACATGCCAGAATTAACATTGTGATCAAAGAGCTCCTTGGTTATTCAGCTAGGTCACTATAATTCATTATATATATATATATATATATATATATATATATATATATATATATATATATATATATATATATATATATGTATATATATATATATATGTGTGTGTGTGTGTGTGTGTGTATGTGTATGTGTGTGTGTGTGTATGTGTGCGTGTGTGTGTGTGTGAATGGTAGCAACTAACTAACTGCAGGGTAAGAAATGCACTTCAAAGTTCATTTTGACACTAAGCGGCCATTTGACCTTAAAAATGCAAGATGGCCACTGTTTGTATCTTTGTAATTTTCATGAACTGATAACTCTCAATTTCCATCCAATTTTAGCCATGTTGGACCAAAGCGTAGTGTTTGCAACACTGCATATTTTTGTCAATAACATGTAGCCTCTAAACGTCGAAGGTCAAGGTCATTTAGCCCTATGGAATATTCATCTGGCCATCACTTTAAATTTTGTTAATTTCCATGCTGTTTTGATCATGTTGGACTCAAAGATTATTTTACCATTTAAAACTGCATTTAAGCCATCACTTGGTCAATTTTTATCGAATTTTGATCATGTTTGGCTCAAAATGAAAATTTCGTAACACTGCACAGTTTTGTAATTTACATATAATTTTTAAAGTTCAAGGTCATTTAGGCCTTGAAATTTTTATTTATAAGTGTAATGGAACGAGAAGAGCCAAAGGACAAAAGTTGTAGCATTTAATTTTTACTTTTAAATTTAGTTAAGTAGTATACATCATTGGCTATCCTTTACTCACATCACCAGTGTTTGTGACAAGGTGTTTTGCTGTGGACTTATTGGCAGAGGCCTAGATTAGTCAATTTGCCTTATCTTAAAAGGGCCAGTGGTCATAGTGTGTGAATAGATACCTGCTTAATTATGTGCCTGTGTAAGTTTCCGTTGGTGGCACTGAGAACATCATTTTACAAAGTCTGTGACGCTAGTGTGCTAGACCAGGAAAAAATTATGATGTTTGATTCTGTGAAGAGTTTATTGTTACCAATGTGACTTCCCATGGGGAATCATGGTAAAGTTGTAAAATGGTTTTGGGTCAATTTTTAAGGACATACCAATTGATAATGAGTCAAATTTGATGTTCATTTTGATTTACAAATGCGAGTGTGTAGCAACAACATTTCTTATAATATATGTATATATACATGCATATATATGCATATATATATATATATATATATATATATATATATATATATATATATATATATGGATACAATCATCTAACATTGACAGAATTTTACATGCAGCTTTCTGTGATTCTAGAAGTGCACCAGTTTTTAAGTTGTGAATCAGTGGGGTCAAAGTGGTATCACTTTATTGATGTCGAGAAATACTCTTAGGAGGAGAATTACTCTGCATAAGAATGGCAAATGGAGACTTAATTTGACTTGTCAGTCGATTCATGTTGTGTAACATGAGCAGCCTGAGCTAATAACTTTATCTGTCTGGCTGCAAACAAGCATTTAACAGGCCATTTACAAGTGTGCATAACAATACTGGTGCCTAAAATAAGATAAGAAACGCAAGGTCCTAGTAGAGTACACGCACAAGAAACCAACAGCTTTTGGTGTATTGTGGGATAACAAGGATACCTGTGACCCACTGGCTCTGTGTTCCATGTTGACATGTATGTTACTATGAACAGCTGATTTCTTGTGACAGGGGACAAATAACTCCTTACTCTCATCTGTGTTTGCATCATATCATGCAGACTGACTCTCACTGTTTACATATGCTGGCCCAAAATATGCAAAACTGGTTATCCTCTACAACATTAAGCTGCGGCGCCTTTGCATCAGCATGATGTAGAAAATCCTTCAAATGTCCCATTCAGACATTGTATGTTCCCTGTATTGACCGATACACATGTGAAGAAAGCATCTCCCTCATCAGGACAGTCAGCTAGGTTGTTTTAACCAGCAGGTTTAAAGTTACTCAGCCCATTAGGTATGAGCATTTGATTGGTCTTTTGCTGCTCTATTTGAAAGTTGAATTACTGAAGCAAAGACAGCCACCCTTCATATATGGCACCTTTAAGTTTCTTTTTGAGCAAAGGGACTAAAGCCATGTTGTCACAGTACACAATCAAGTGATTACCGTTACCATATGGTGCAGAGTCCAATATACTAACAGTCATGCCTAGCAGTTCTAGTTTTATAGGACCACATTATTTGCCATTTCTCTAGCGATGAAGACCCAGACAATATGATTCTAATTCGGTCTTTTGGGGTGTCCTCTGTTTAGGGTCAGCGTCAGACCACCAAATTTGTGAATGTAAAACCCTATTCCTTTGGAAGAAGTGTCAACAGACAGGTGAATGTCTAGATCAAAATGAGGAAAGGCCAGCAATCCAGCAATGGAGAGTTAATCAACGATATTTTGATTTGCTTTAAAACTTGAAATTGATTTTCTCTCCATTCAAATGCCCTTTTGGCATTAATCAATTAAGTGATGAGCTTACCTACTGCACGCCCGTTAGGAATATACTAGTTGATTCGTCCCCAAAATCTGCAAACTTCTTTTAAATTTCTATGATTATTCTGTGATTGCTTTTACGCTGTCATGCGGCAGACTTATGCCATCTGTTGAAATTTAGGGTCCTAAAAATACACATTTGCTTTGGTCAAGTATCCATTTGAGGTACCGATTTTTATCCCTCCTTAAAAGAGTAAAAATGTTTGGAATGCCTGCTATGTGCTGAGCCAGGTAGAGGACATGTTAGCACAATCATCCAGGTAGATGACAAAAGTTTTACGATTGAGGCATTTAAACACTTCGCCATCAACAGTTGGTAGCTTTCAGGTGCTGCTTTTAACCCTTGACGTCACCGGAGGAATTGGTAAGTTGCAGAGCAAGTATTGAATACTGTGAGGCGCAGGTAGACTGGGCATAGTAAAGAAAGCAGACTTGATGTTAATTAAGATAAAATAGCGCAGCTCATTATCACAGAGAGACTTTTATCTCTTGCAAATTGGGAATGACATCTTTAAATCTCTAGTGTGGGAGTTCAGAAACCAAAAGTCATCACAGAATCTGTATGGTACTTAATTGTATGTCACTGGGCTGTTTGTGTTTGGTCACCAAGGCAACATGAGAAGTAATTGGGAGACGCCCGTTCTCACTTACCATGACAATGATACCTTGGTCTAATCTAATATCTCTTCAAGCTGATGCTGCAAAACTTTGCCTTTGATGTTTAAATTGGGCATCTGAAATGGATTATATGTTAAATCAAGCTTGTTACACCTAGCCATGGATAATCATTAGTAACAAAAAGTTCCGTGTTCTGATATGATAATTTAAACCATTAACATTTTTGCTCTTGGTTCAAAGTATGTAGAGCACAATAAGAGGCAAAACTGTCAAAATCAGCAGAATTGTGCTTATCTGACTTGTACGCTCTGTCTTTACTCCTGCCATCCGAACGGCATAAACACATTGTGTCTGTGCATTAGGTTTAACATGAAGTGGTGGAATGATTTGACACAGGCCCTGTATACTCTGAAAGTCAATGATTTGAAAATAATTCTGCTTTAAATCAATTGTCTTCATTAGCTAGATTCATGACCTTGACATGAATGCTGCTGTTTGAAAAAACAGTTACAAGTGAATTAGATAAAGCAAATTTGAGTGAGCTAAGTTCTTGTCTCTTTGACACATACCTTGTATGCAAGGGAAACAGAACCTGGAAGTGTTACCCAAATAACAGACTTACTGTTTGGAGGAACAGTTGCAGGTGTCTTGGTTCGACCTTTTCCCTTCGTTACCTCGATTTGATGTGTGGAGAAATCTATTTTATCACAAAGCTGTCCATAAACCAGTTCAGTGCCAGTAGGCAGATCTAGTTTGACAGCGGATGAACCCAAAACATTAACACTTTGGTTGCTAGTAATAATAACTGAACAGGTGTCATCAGTTGAAAGAGAACTGTCTTTCTTTATTAGGCAGCCCTTCATACAAATCATTTGGCATGATGTTAATACTGCTGCCACCTACACACAATGATGTTACTTTACAATATGAATAACATACTGGCATATACAACTAGAGTGCAATTCTCGGAGGAAATTAAGATAGGATATTGTTTTAAAATGTTTCAGATATGGATTAAATAATATGCACTATTTTTTTATTCATTAACTCTTTCCGCATTGAATAAATGTTGGAATATATTTTCTTGCTTTCATAACACTTTTGTTGCTTCACTACCAAAATGGCCACAATGTCAACTAGAAATACATTTACGAGAGCAAAAGTAAATAATTTAGTAAGGAGGGGTGTCAGCTACCATGGTGGTAACATTATCTTTGCCCCTTATTCCAATTTACCTTTATACATCCTAAGAGCAACAGTGGGAAGCGCCCCCTCCCCCAAATAAAAGAGTGTCATTAAAATATGTATTTTGGGACCATTTGGAATTGATTTAGACTGTACTCCCTATCATAATCATGACAGGAGCAAGATGTATAAGAAAGAGCAAGATGTATAACTGTATAATCGTTAACTTTCCCGGGCACAAAATTCCCCGAATGCAATCCAAATAAACGAGTTTTTTTCCCAATTTTATGCATGCTTCCCTCCCACATTCAATCTGCTACAATTTTCTCGAGTTTAATATTACTGAAACGGGTTTCCACGGGAAAATTCAGGAATATTGTATCCCTTGCAAAAATTTAAGAATGTACAGTAAATCTTCCTTTAAGGAACTGTGTTTTCATTCCCCAGTTTCCTGGCATTGGTGGGGAGGTCATATCAAATTTCACTCAAAACAATTGTGGATGCCCATATTTGACACTAAATGGTTTTGATCAGAATCATGAATCATCTGAAATATTTTTTTCATATTCACAAATGGCGGGAAATAAAACTCATATCTCACGACCAATATCGGTCCTTCACGCACGCACGAGCGACACTGTGGTGTGTTTGTGCGAACACAGACACACCACAGTGTCGCTCGTACATGATGACTCGCAGTAAAGTACACGGGTTAGGTTGATTAAATGCAGGGGAGCGGCAGACGTCTGAAAATATATGTTTCGGGCCCATACATATCACCAGTAGGAAGGATTGGGGAATAACGTGAAATTTGTGGTAATTGTGCCAGAAGGTGGCCGAGTAAAATCATTATGGAAGGGGGGGGGGGGCGGTTACACACACACACACACCCCACATCCATAAAAAGGTGTAGCCTATCTGACCTGAATTTCACGTTCAGAACCAGAGGGTCCTGGGAGGCAGAGCTGGGTCACTACAGGAGCTGCTGGCTGAGTTGCTGGTATATGGCCTCCCTGTGGTAGTGTTGTATGGCTGCTGGGGCAGAGAGGCTGAACACATAGGCACGGTCCTTGAGACAACACACTAGCAGTGGTGGGAACAGGACCCGGAACAGAAGCTGACTGGAAGCCGTAGCCAAATGTTATACCCATCTTGGCGGCTTTAATTGCTAATTGTAGATTATTGTGAATTCCAGTTCTGACAAAAAAAGAAAGTTGTGGAGGCAATGCTTCAGTACACTTAGATAGAAGATCTCTCTGATGATTGCCTATTCTGGTCTCTTTGTCGAAAAAGTGAGCATAATTCTACGGTATTCTTTTAGAGACTGAGTAGTTTGTAGTCGTCAATGTCTTAACAGTTCTACTTCAACTAATAATGCAGGATTTTCAGTGGCATCAGCATTGACATATTGATCCTTAAAGGCTGACAGCAATCTCCACCAGGAGGCTTTCTTGTTAGCTGGCAAGGTGTTAAACCGTGTTAAAGCATAGCCGGCCAGATGGAGATGGAGGGCTGCCAATTTCTTGTTTGTGTCCTTGTTGTCAGTGCTGTCTAAGCCAGTAAGAAGACAAAATAAATTCAAAGCAATGAAAAACGGTACGGAATCTAAGATTGTACACCATTGACTGTTTTCAGAATAACCCTAAGAGGTTCCAGGGTAAAAGTTTTCTGGCTACACCGTTCAGAGAAATGTATGAAAGTAATTTACTTTGGCTGGAGTTTTGAGAGAAATGCCCCGGTCTATTTTCATTAAAAAGTAAGATCCCCCACCCTGTTATGCACTTTGGGAGAATTAGGTGTGAAATAAAGAGTCCAGTATGCAGTTTGATGGTTTTATTCTGCTTTTTTTTTGGCTTCTATATAATTTTCCCTTGTACAAATTTATCCTATGCAATATCTTATACCATGCAACATCTATGGTTCATGAGTGAAGACCCTAAATGTAGACGTAGTTTCACGTTTTAACATAGGATCTAAATTGAGCAGCTTGGCATATATTTGTATTCATGTTTCAGTAGAAAAAAAGTATAAAAAATCTTTAAAAATGAATGAATGAATGAATGAAGAAAGAAAGAAAGAAAGAAAGAAAGAAAGAAAGAAAGCAAGAAAGAAAGAAAGAAAGAAAGAAAGAAAGAAAGAAAGAAAGAAAGAAAGAAAGAAAGAAAGAAAGAAAGAAAGAAAGAAAGAAAGAAAAAATATGGATCAATTGCTGCTATTCAAAGTTGCAAATGGGCTGTAAATTACTTCCTTAAATGCAGAGCACCAGATATGTAGGCGCCAACGGTGTGAAAGATGGCTCGGGATATTGGTGCAAGCTGGAGCATTTCCCTCCCAGAAATCTAGTCTTTCATATTTGTTGGTACTTCAGGCATCATTTGCAACGATTTTTTTCACTGGGAAAATGTATGATGTAGATGTTCGATATACGCATATGTATATAGTGATTTAGGTGATCTATTTTAAAATGTAAAGATATTCAGCTAAAAATCCGTTTAATGTCGATAAAATTAAAATTTAATGTGCTTTATTGAATAAGAACATCTAATACTATGATAATGATGTAACTGCACTTTCTGTGAATAAATAATTGTATATAATATGCTGTGTCGTGCTCATCTATGTTATATGATTGAAGGAATTGCAAAACTGAAGCATTTCGTCAATCGTGAATGTAAGAGTTATCACCTGTTCTATCAAGCATTGCGTGTCATATGTACAAATAAGTGCTGCATATCGCAAAAATTACAAAGAAGAAATTATCGCAACAGTTGAAAAACTTTCTACAATACGCCAAAGTACAACAGCATTTTGTAATGAAAAGTGCTGTCTTAAATAGTGACATGTCCTATATGTTGGCATTTGAGTATGTGAACTAAATTGATACATTATCGAAACAATGATGAATGACAGCAAAGTTTACGGTGAATGTTTCATCTGGATTGATAACGCTATACGGTCGAGGAAAGGACAGGTCACAAGACAGTAAAAACATTATCACTTCGGATGTAAAGAATCAATATTTTATCTAACAGGGGAACACTTAGAGAAGGTGTAAACCATATGTTTGTCGGAGAAGGGGAACGGAGGACATAGTGGGACATCAATTTACATGTGAGGTGCTACTGAAGGAAGGGATAAATGTATACCGGCAATGAGTCCACTGGAAAGTAGAGGGAATGTTACTACAAAATGAGAACAAAGTTGTACTGCTTTTTAAATAAAACAAAACACTGACCTAAAAGCTGACATGTATTTGAGTCAACATATAGGACACCATTTCTAAAGGGACAAAACACCAATAAACCACTACTTGTGCGGATTGTGACGGCAATTTGTTCGCACGCATTCTAAATAAAACAGTACACTGTCCTAAATGCTGACATGTGTTTGAGTCAACATATAGAACACTATTTTTGAACAGATACAACACCAGTCAGTCACTACTTGCATGGATTACCATACGCGACTGATGGCAATTCGGTCCCATGCAGCCATCCACATATTTTTCTTGCCGTCGTGATTTTTTTTCAATTCGGTTTTGTTCTCAGTTACAGATTTGTTGCATTCAAACATATGAATCAAACTACGACAATGATTTAGAGTTGCTTTCAACTTAGTAACGCGTGATATCTTATTCTTTTGGAAAATACTTTTGTTCAATGCTTACCATTAGTTTTTCAATAAATAAAAGGCATTCCAATGGGTAACAACTGCTCCCCTTTACTGGTAGATTTGTCTTTAACCTGGCTTGAATTTAAGTATATGGATACATTGATGAAAAAGGACTTTCAAATGGCTACAAAATTATGAAACAACGCAAGATATATTGATAACATTGCTTGTGTAAATATACAAAATTTCAGTGAAATTGCTAAAGAAATTTACTTAACAGATATTCCTTTGGAGGGTAACAATTTAGAGCTCACACTTAAATACCAAAATTGTGCAGTGTTATACCTACAATTTGAGACTAACATGGTCCATATCGCCTGAAGATTTACTGGCAATGGCTCCATTAAAATTTCAAAGAGTCAAATGATCTTGAACTTTGACCTTTAGAGGTTATATTTAAAAGTTTTAAAAATGTATTTTGAAAATAGAAACAATAAGAGCCCAGCATGACCCAGATGGAATTAAATTTGACCGGGTTATAGCTCAACGAAAATTTCAAAGGCCTTGACCTTTGACCTTGAAAGGTCACATAAAAACTACAAAATTGACCAGTGCTACAATAGCTACAATTTGAGCCAAACATTATCCAAATGGGATTTATATTGACCGACTCATGCCTCAATGAAAATTTCAAAAAGCCAAATGACCTTCAGCCTTTACTTTTAGAGGTCATATGTACAGTACAGACTTGTGCAGTGTTTAAACAGATACAATTTGAGCCCAACATGAACCAAATTGGATGTTAATTGACTGATTTATGGCTCTATAAACATTTAAAAAGGGCAAATCGCCCTAACCTTATACCTTTACAAGTTCAGGTATGACACAGATTGTGCAGTGTTACAAGAGCTACAATTTGAGCTGAACCTGGTCCAAATCCGATGAAGATTTCTCGAATTATAGCTCAATGGATAATTCTAAAACCTTAAACGACCTTGACCTTTGACCTTTAGAAGTTACAAGCATATTACAGACATGTGCAGTGTTACAATAGCTACAATTTGACCTCAAGATGGTGCACATCGGATGAAAAGTGATCGAGTTTTACGTCTCCATGAATAATTCAAATGGCCAAATGACTTTGATCTTTGGGCTTTAGAGGTCACGTGTAAATTGCAAACTCGCGCAGTGTTACAACATCTACAACTTAAGTATGAACATGATTACAATTTTATTAAGCATTACCGAGTTTTGTCTCCTCAAAAAGTTCAAAGGACCAAATTACCTTGACCTTTGACCGTGGGGGGGGGGCACATATAAGTTTGAAAATTGTGCGGCGATACATTTTACAGATTTTGAAATCAGCTTGAACAAAATTGGATAAAAAATGGTCCAGCTTTGACAAAATAGAGGTTTGTGAGGATCAATGACCTTGACCTCGAAAAGTGATATGTTAATTATAGATGTGTGCCTTTTTATTGCATTCGCAACACATTGAGTCCAACCAGGTAAAAAGAAAACTGACTGAGTTATTGCCAGCTGACTATTTTGAGACGACCACCACGACCTTTACGTCTTGAAGGTCTTATTTTTGGCACAAAAAATATGCGTTGTTAAAATTCTTGTGTTGTGAGCCAAATATAATAAAAATCGGACAAAAAGTGACAGATGTTGAGCAAGTTTTGACATATTGAAAATCTCCAGATCGCTAGATCACCTAGAGCTTGCCCTTTCCAAGTCAAATGTAAATTTGTGTAGTTAGGCCTAGAGTTAGGCTGTGCACCAGACTTAACATCGTTCAAATTCGTTGATAACTTAACGAGTGTCGAGATGAAGGCGAAAACGTGTTTTCCATTAGTAGATCATGATGACCTTAAAATTAGTTCAAGGCTGAAAATTGAATGCATCATCTTAACGAGCACTAGGAGGGGCTTTAATGTCGGTCAATAGTATTCCGATGGTCATTAGCGGCACAGAGTTTTGACTTTCGAAATATTGACCCCACCAAAATAATAAAGCTGGAAAAAAAGGGGGGGGGGCCTTGAAACTATCGGTCAAGGTGACAAATCACATATAAGTACACAGGTTTAATCCTGCTAAAGTAACGACTAACAGGCCGGCCCCAGCCGTCTCGTGTATATTTTTATTGATTTTTAATTTTTTTATTACTTTTTATGCATACAAACGCGTTTTTATTCGAAAGGCCATATAACATTGACCTTCAAACGTAGCAGGATAGACCCTAGATCTTTATTAGGTTCTTGTGTTCCCCGACATTAGCTATTCATATAACTCAACATCATTTAAATCGGTTGTTATTTTTTTCGAGTTTTACAAAACAAAACACAATCATGATTTTTTTCAACATCGCTACCCGATCGGAGAAAGGCACGTCAACATCATTAACATCCGGTGCATAACTTCACGATAAGTCACACTTCGTAGTGCAAGGACACTTCAGCGGGTTATACGGATTCTGAGATTCCGCGCATACAAAATTCAAAACTTCAAAAATTGGCAATTTTTTCGAAAAATAGTCATATAAATTTGACCTTCCACACGAAATCCGTATGTTCCAATGGCCAAAATTTAGTGACGGCACTCTTGGCCAAAATTTGGTGAACCCTTGGTCACGGTGAAATAAAAAAGTAGGTCACTAGGACAAGTGTTTGTAGAAAGAGTTTGGCATGATTTTGTCTTTATTTTCCGACATGCAAATAAACAAAGTTTTGGACTTTGGGGTTGGGTACTTCAATGGTATAGGTCACTTGTCGGGCTGCCAATTGTAGAAATGTACCGTAAAAACAGTATAAGCCCTACCCCCCCCCCCCCCAATCTGTGGAGGCTTTATAATAGTAATGGTAAAAATGGTAATAATGATAGTGACAATAATAATTATATTAACATTAATAATGATGATGATAAGAGTAAATTGTTCTAATAAGGGTTGTTTGTGTATAGTTTCAGCACTGTTTTGATAAAGAACTCATGTTGCAACACTGAGACCTGCATTAATTTGTTAAATCTCAAGAGATGATAGTTACAGTCTATTGCTGATATCTAAAACGAACAACATATATCTGGTACCCAAACACACGTTAGAATAAACGTGTATGAAACACAGTATAAGTATAAATAACAAACAGGTACATGACATGGGCAAACAATTTTACAAATGAGAATTTCGATTCGAATTTCAAAGTCAAATTTACAGAAATGCCTTTATTATTTCATTACATAAATTAGTGATTCTATATTATTTGATTTTCATACTCATATTCTGTTATTATTTCCTGAAAAAAGCCATAGATTACATCGGCTATACTCTTTTAGAAAAAAAAGCCTCAATTGTAATTTACATGCTAGCTTCATATACAATAGCCAACATATGTTCATTTAGATTTTTTGTTTCTCTGAGAATAGGGAAATAGTGGTTCAGAATACATAATAATATCTTTTTTAATCATAAAAAGTACGCAAAGGCAGAGCTTCACAAATAGGTTGAAAAAAATATGGTATGATCGGATATATGTCATTAAGTTCCTTACGTCAACCTATATTTGGCATGACAGACAAAAGTTACATACATGTATCGTGGTGTATGAATTGTAGAGTATGCTCAGGAGAGTAGTTCCGCCCCACAGTCTGACAGGAATGCCTGTGCAGTTATTTTGGTTTTATGTATGTTCTGTTCCGTGCACATTTTAGTCAAATCATTATGCAACATTAGCACCCTCGGTTGTCGTGCATTATCTCTGAGACTAACTTTAGATAAACTGCTTCACCCTCGGACATTATGATCATGTAAAACAGTTCTGTTATGTTTGGAACCATTTTGTTTTACATTGAGGAAACCTATAAGAAAATTAGGATTTTTAGCCGTAGGCATAGGTTTTGACTGTATTTTCCAACAGGAAGAAATTCTCGCGTCGCACGGAAATACGCCTCTAAAAGATCCATGCGACAAGGAATATTAGTAATGATGATGATAATGATGATGATGATGATGATGATGATGATGATGATGATGATGATGATGATGATGATGATGATGATGATGATGATGATGATGATGATGATGATGATGATGGTGATGAAATGAAAAAAACAAAACAAAACGAAAAGACAGAGATCTGAAGATAGAAGCTTTGGGGCGCCACAGCTAATGGTGTTACTGGAGAAGTGAAAAGAAATAAAAAGAGAAACATCCATTTGAACATGTGGAACGTGCAGCTTCACTGCAGTCGAATAATTTACATACTATTCAAATCTGGGACGTCAAGTATCAAAACGGGACACTTTACGCCAGTTGTGTGTGGGGGGGGAGGGTGTGTGTGTCTGTGTCTGTGTCTGTGTGTCTGTCTGTTTGTCTGACTATCTGTCTGTCTGTCTCTGTGTGCGCATATGCTTCCAACGCCTTTTTAGTTCGGGTCATGCTTCCAGCAAAATTCTTTTCCTCAGTCTGTTGACGTACTATGTTATATAAACTACTACAAATATATGCACTATTTATGCTTGAACAAGTGGTAGCAAATGTGGTCTGAAATGTTGTAAGCAATAACAGCCTGGATTTCAACATTTTCTGGGGGGGGGGGGATGCTCCGGCAATTTTTCACTTTTTGGCGCTCATAAACCCAGTGCACTGCAAAAGAAGAAACTTACACGTTAATTTTCCTTTGCATAGCAGCAATTACACAGTGTTTTTGCTTGTTTAATCTATCTATCTATCTATCTATCTATCTATCTATCTATCTATCTATCTATCTATCTATCTATCTATCTATCTATCTATCTATCTATCCATCCATCCATCCATCCATCCATCTATCTCTATCTATCTATCTATCTATCTATCTATCCCTAGAAACATTTTTTTCTTCCCAACTCTCTTTCTGTACCAGCAAATTTGTCCAACAGTTCATTTGAAGACTTTGGAAGCTTTATTATACCTCCGCACTACAAGTGTGGTCTCTTTCGAAAGAGAGGTGACAGTTTTACAAATTACACAAATTCGAGTTATTCGAAAATTGAAACGTTGAATATTTTTCAGGCTATTATAGGTAGAGCTGCCTTTCCAACTTCAATTCACAGGTCTGTGCTGTTGGTACTGCAAATCTTAAGGACACTAACAAAAGTTGCAGAAATTTGATTTGTGTTAATAAGGGTGTCATTTAAACTTCAATTCAGAGGTTTGTCCCGTAGTCTCATCCATCAAAGCATGAATGGAGGTTGTAGAATTTGGATTTATACCTAGGAGGGCATTGAAAAAAATAAATGTTAACTGGAAAAGAAGCTGTGCTTCAAGGCAAACCTGTCTGTGTGCCTTCCAAAGCCGAAATATTAAATGCACTTCACATTCCATTAAGCTTATGGCTGGATGAAAATTTCAAAGTCCAAATGACGTTGACCTTTAACCTTTGGAGGTCACATGTAAATAACAAAAATGTACAGTGTTACTATACCTACCATTTAAGCCCAACATGATCAAAAGTAGATAAATATTGACCCATTTACGGCTTTTACAAAATCTCGATGATCTTGATCTTTGACCTTTAGATGTCACATGTAAATTACAAAGATGTGAAGTGTTACGAATATATGGATTGAAGTTGGATTGGTTACCTGTACCTATCATTGTTTTCGAGATATTCGGGATTTGAATTTTCAAATGGCTCTAATTTGCATAATTTTCAAGACCATCGAACCCCTTTAGACAAACGCAAGGCTTCATGCATGGAAGTGTAATCATACCAAGTTTTGAATTTTTACGTATACTAATTTTCAACTGAAATGTCGCACAAATTTGCCTGTAGAGAAGAAAAAAGAATAAAGAAAAAATTCGTAGAAAAACAATATGTCTGTCTTGGCACACATACATGAATATCTGTCTTCAATTCTATCCTGCGTACATGTACCTGTCGGAACTTTATATCCTAGGTTTGTCCATCATCAGTTTTAACTAGAGCTAAGCACTCAGACGCCATTTAAGCTCGAGTCTCTGAGGAAATATGTACCCCCTTCTATGAAGCCCAAATAATTGAAATCCAGGACCAGCAATAGCAGACTTGTACGTGTTTGTGATAGACCAGACATACAACAGGCCATGAGCAGTCATCTGCAGTCAATTGCATGTATTCATGGGACCTAATCATCCAAAAATCACTGCCAACAGAGATTTTTTATTGTATGATTAGGTTAGCAAATTACTTAAATGGGATACTGAATTATTTGACAGCGTAGAAAAGTACATCTGAAAAACAAAGAGATTTACTGCAGATTAATTGATTGTCGTCGCCCATTTTTTTCTTGTTATATTTCTTTTGTGTGTTTATGTTCAAACTAGTCTCATCAATGTAACACTCTGTTACTACGGAGACGGATTTACAGATGCTTCAAAGCTCGTTCCCTAATCTATGTTTCCTATGAGATAGAATATGTTCAATCCAATTACATGTATATGTACATCACTAGAATGTGCTCACAGTTATGTCAGGTATAGTATTGTTGTGCTTCCGTATGGTAACCATTATGTCATCAGTCAATGTTAGTGTCAACAGTTATCCATAAATGAATCGAAGTTGTGGTAAAAAGTGCACAGTACTAGAATTAGCTAAAGTATCTTTTAGCATGACCTAAACTTGTTTGTTTGCACGCACTTGCCATTCTTTTTATCCTGAATTCTTTTTTTCCATTATCAGCTTAGCTGACTTATCAGTAAGGCTGAGCTTTTAGGATGGCGAATCGTCCGTCGTCCGTCCGTTCACAATTACATTTTCAACATCTTCACAAAAACCGTCAGTCAGATTCACTTCACACTTGGTGGGAATGTATCTTTGGCGGGTCTCTGCCAATTCTGTTCAAATGGTCACGCTCCAGTGATTTAAAGATCCTTTGTGATTTTTTTTTTTTTTTTTTTTTTTTTTTTTGGCTCTTTTTGAGGCAAATTTTCAAAAAAATCTTCTCCAAAACGGCTAACCCACTTGCTTCAATATCACACAGGAATACTCTAAGGGACTCGTAGTTCTTGATTTGTTTACCAGGTTGCGCTGCAATTTTTTCAAATTTTTCATTATTTTTTAATTTGTGGGTTTTTTTTTTTTTTTTTTTTTTTTTGCTTTTTTCCACTTTTTCTCCAGAATTGTCAGTCAGATTAAGCTGAAATTTGGTGGATATGTTTCTTGTGGAAGGATCAAACACAGTTGTCCAATAGCAGTACTGCTGTGGATTCCTGATTTTTAACGATTTTTCAATTCGGGTACGCATTGGTACATGCACTTTTCCTATTGATTACTTGTATTCTATGTAAATCAATGAGCATTCTATTGCTAGTTCACATTTCTGACTTCTTCTCCAAAACCGTTTACCAGATTGACTTCAAACTTTGTAGCAATGCACCTTGGGTGGGTTTCTACCAAGTTTGTCACGCCCCAGTAATTTTTTTTCTTTTTTTAATGTTTTTTGGGGGACAAATTAAAAAAAAAATCTCCTAAACCGTTTACCCAATTGCTTCGATATCACACATGAATACTCATAGAGACTCCTAGTTCTTAATTTGTCAACGTTTTTTTTTTTTCAATTCGTGTACTTATCGGTAAATGCACCGTTCCTATTGATTAGTATGCAGCTAAATGGGCATTCTTATGCTATTTCACATTTTCGACTTCTTCTCCGAGACCGTCATCCGGATTGACCTCAAACTTGCTAGCAATGTACCTTGGGAGGTATCTACCAAATTTGGTCTAGTCGCCAGGCTTCATGATTTTTAATTTCTTATGATTTTGTTCTTGTCGTTGTTGCACATCTAAAAAAAAAACCACTCACCCAATTGCTTTAATATCACATAGGAACACCGCAATGGTCTCTTAGTGTTTTATTTGTTAACTAGGTGGCGCTGCAATTTTTAGCTCAGCTGACTTGTTAGTCAGACTGCACTTAAGGCTACTCTGTCGTCCTTTTTAGAAATACTTTGAAATGTCATGTGCACTCAGCTAAGCCTCAACACAGGTCTATTCAGTGCCAACCTTGATTTTTTTTGGGGGGGGGGGGAAGCTTAGGTCAGTGAGCATGGGCTATTCACGCACCCACCCCCAGTTCATTTTCATTTTACCATCAGCATTTTTCGCCAAAACTCTTCCTTCCTGCAGTTTCAAACTCTGATGACCATAGGTTGCACAGCTTATGTGATCACTGATGTGCGTCCGTCCATCCGTAAACCTTTGCTTGTTAACACGATAGCGTCTACAGCCTTTAAGTTCGTTCCGTGAAAAGAAAAGAATGACAAGTTATAAGAATGATTGGTGGCGCCACCTAGTGGATGATATAGCACTTGGCCCAAAAATTGACAAAATTTTAAAGTGTACTCATACAAAGCAACAGTTACATGTATGGTAAAAAATTGACCACTAAAACATGTGGTAGTAAGAAAACCAAAGCTAATATTTCTTGTCTGGAAACGTACTGAATCTGTTGCTTATGC
Source organism: Hermodice carunculata (assembly GCA_964020975.1). NCBI lineage: Eukaryota > Metazoa > Annelida > Polychaeta > Eunicida > Amphinomidae > Hermodice > Hermodice carunculata. Next base: position 31,533 of record CAXHWN010002032.1, on the reverse strand, counting down.
CCTCTGTGAAAAGGAATATATTTTGCCTGGCTTTCGATTCAAACTTTGAATGACACAAGCCAAAAATTTGAGGATCCAATTTTCAAACATGATAGTCACTGCTCAACATAAAACGTTTTTGCTGTGAATTGTAGGTGGTGTCCATAATGAAAACATGTCATAGGTCAACATTACTTGGCGTAGGTTGGGTGCAATGGGCCAGACCCGCACCAAGGAAACTCCGTGCTCTTACCTACTGTAATGTTAATCAGGAAAGAGGTAATGCTGGATTGATTTAATTTCAGACGTTAAATCTCAACTGGAAGAAATGAACAAATAGGGGGGAGAGATTCTCAAAAAAGGAGGGTCGATGGCGGAGCATGTAAAATTCATGTATGCACCTGACTGCAAAATGATGGTTCCTGGCAGAGAGAAGCCGATCGAAGGTCATGACAACAAGGGTAAGCCAAAATATATTGAATCCGTCGTATATGTAAAATGAAAGGATTTCTTACAGTCTGTTGTTTTTTACGTAACTGTACCTAAATGTTACCTTCAAGGAACGTTACCAGCCGGCTGCGATGGAATCAATCCTCTACTAGTGCTATGAGCTACTCACTTTTTTCTTTTATAAACTCTATTACATGTATTATAAACAGTTGATCATTTTCATATTTTCAATTTTGATTCTCGAAATTGGAGTGCAGAGAATCACTTTTCATCATACAATACACTCAAAGCGAAATGACAACTGGCCTTTATTAGCGAAGACAGCAGTTAATGGCTCACCTTTCCACGCATTATCCAGTAATTTTTACTATCATCAAAATAATGTATAAATGTCTGGAATATTATTTTAGATATAGTATATGAAATTGAGAAACGGATCAAAGCCTTGGGACCCGATCAGGGTACTGAGCAAGAAGAGTTTATTGACCTTGGTGACATGGCCGTTGACCGAGGAAACTATTATGCAAGAAAAGCAGACGGCTCCATTAAGATAAATGGCATGTGAGTACGAATAACGAGAAATAAAACCATTGAAATCGTTTCTATCAGTAGAAATATTTGGATGACCTAAATCATTTGCAACTCGTTTGTGGGGACAACAGTTAGCATGATATAGAGCAATTTATCCAAGACAACTTTTCATAGCAAAAAATGCGAAAGTTTGCGTCCAAAACACTTCCTCCTTTTAGCGCTATTTGCGACGTAAGTTTAACTACTTTAAACAGTCTGCTGCAAGTTATGGAAAGAGTGCTTGATTCATGTTCCCCGTTGACTTTTTATTCAAGGCCCAAGTGCCTGTAGTTACATACAATAAATATAGAATCTTACATGGCAGTGAGTGAGTTACGATTTTTCTCTCACGAGGGATCGTTGTTGGTGGGGAAAATCACGAGTGACCGCAGGTCACGAGTGTTTTTCCCCACCAACAACGACCCGAGTGAGAGAAAAATCGTCACTCACTCACTGCCATGTAAGATTTTATTTATTCTATGTTTAATCGAGTATTTACCGCAAACATTGTCGCTCTTGTTGCGTAGGTGTCGCCATTTTGAAGCGGAGACTTTTCACTTGGAAATGTCAAATCTGGTGTGCCATGTTTGTTTACGTTCATCGCAGTTATTCAACGTCACCCGTGACGTATAATTAAGCATAGCTCGCGGACGTTTGATTTTGTCTAAATGTCAATGCATTACATCACTGACGCAGGCGCGTCACGATTCACTTGTAACAATGTTTAGGTCATGTGACCTACCGTGAGTTACTATTTCTGGATTTCACTCCAGAAAATGATAACTCACTGCCAAACATAGAATAAAAAGTATAGGACAACAGTTTAGGCGTAATGCGCACAAGTTGGCCCACGAAAGATGTTAATTTAACCCAAATTGTTGTAGTGAAAGAGTCAAACACATTTTCTGGAATTGCAATCAAATTTTATTTTAGTGATTAGACAGGTTTGCATGGAACGTCTAGGGTGGTATTGGGGACCAACATTATCCGAGGTTATTAAATCCTAAATTGCACTTTGGTCACAATAAAAGGGAGTACATGATACAGAAACTGACCATCCTCTGCAAATTTAAAAAAATCTTAGAAATTACAATTTGCAAATATTAATGTTTTTGCAAATGTATAACTTATTTACTGTTTGAAAGAATGGAAAGTGACCAGAATGTCGTCTTCATGTTTACAGGTATTTGCAACTGTGGAAGAAGGTGGATGGACAATGGAAGATGTATTTGGACATCTTTACTACATAAATATTTTCTTCGGGCCTTTTAAAACATGTTTAGATACATTTGGTAGGCGCAACTTGCTGTAGTATACAAGGATAACGCGCTCTGTCAAAATAAATCACATTGTAATTGCATGTTGGGAAAACCACCAAATTCCCCTTGCCTTTAAATTGAGAACAGAAGATGCACTTGTGTTGGAACATATGATATGGACATGTTTTCATTATGTGGACAGACTTAAGAATTCCTTGTAGCGAATTATTCTTTGCATTTATTATTGACAAGCAGGCAATATAATGTCATGCTTGTTATTGCATTTGATCTTTTTTGTGTGTATTTGCATACTGATTGTGGTAGATGATGACTAATTTAGTGTCTCAATACACTGGATTTAAGTACCACATCTACTTGTAATGGAAATGTTAAAAAAGTTTAATCTCTATCGTATGACAGGGCATGTATAGTTGAAATTACATGCAGTTGTAATTTTTTTTATATCTGTGTGCCAATACTGATATACTGTTTTCCCAGAAATTTTTTCTCTCTTTCTTTCTTTACCAGCAAATTTGTCTTCCTTCATCTCATGGCACTATTATAGATAGGAAATTGAAAGTTGCAGAATAAAAATTCTATAGATGTAGTCTTGCCTTTTTATAATGAGATGTCATGATTTTCAAATTAGGCAAATGAGAACGAATGAAAATTTTAAATCTTCAATATCTTGCTAAAGTAGATGTGGTTTCGAGTGTATAGTAGTTCGATCATAGTATGTCAAAGGTCGTCTCAAATGTCAGTCATATCAAAGTCGGAGGTCATATTAACGTCAAAGGTCCATTTCATGTCGAAATTTCATTATAAAGGTCAAAGTTTTCTTCAGGTAGAGGTCATCTCCAGGTCATGGGTTTTTCCAGGGTCAAAAACCAATTTCGGCATTGGCTTTCCAATGCGCACATTGTAAGGTTTGTTACGAAATAAATTATCCAGAAATCGGAGAAAAAAATTGTTGCTGTTGAATGTTTGTTTGTTTTTTTTTCTGCTCTAAAATGTTTGTATATTTACATCTGATCTTGTTGCATTATTGTGACCTAGTACAACATATCAAGTATATTGCAAAGTATTTGAAAACATATTGCATTTTGAGGCAAAGATACAGATTTGCTGTGACGTAAATCTTCTTTTGTATTTTGTTTTACTTTTGCATCTTTGTCCAAAAAAGGTAAGCGCTTTCAATTTAATGTTGATCAAATATTTTACAATTCTGCAAGAGGAAGAAAGGGACAGCCACTTTAGGAGAAAAAAAAAAGAAAGAAAAAATAAAACGCGGCAAAATGATACATTTCGTCTGCACCTATCTTGGGTGAGTCCCTATCAATTTTGTTCAATTGGTAATGCTGGCATGATTTTGGGATTTTATATGACTGCGTTGATTTTGTGGGGTTGGGGGGGAGTGGGGGGGGGGTATTCTTTTTATTGTATTTTTTCCCCCATTGGAAAATCTCGATCTTATCTGTCAAAAACACATCGCCAATTGCTCCAAAATTGTATCAGGACTCTTTTGAAGAGCCCCGGACCTTAATTGATTCAAAAGGTAGTAATGCCATTTTTCTGGATTTTTTTGTGTTTTTTTAAAAGAAATTTTGTGTGTGTTTTACTATTTGGGACCTTTGCTGCAACACCGTCACCGAGACTGTTTAGGTACACTGTGGAGATGTAGCGTATGGGATGTGTTATAAACACGGTTGTTCACAAAGTAGTGATATTCCAGATGTCTGATCATTAGCTCATTTTTTTTTTTCAATTTTGGGCACCTATCGGTTAATGTATGCGTTCTTATAAATGGTTATGCGGCTCCATGGGATTACAATGGAAATTCACAGTGTTGACTTTTCTCCAAAACTTTCAATCAGATTCAGCTTAAAGTTGCCGCAGATGAACATTGGGTGCGTTTCCTTCGTTTTTATAGGTCTTGCTGGAGGATTTTGGATTTTTTAAATGAAATTTCTTGGGGGTTTTTTTGTTTGTTTGTTTGTTTGTTGTTTTTGCTTAGTTTTTGGTTTTATTTCTTCTGTTTTTTTTTCAAAATCTTAAAAATTTAAATTTTGGCTTAATTTGTTCAACGAGTGGTGCTGCGTTTTTTTTTTTTTTTTTCAATTTTTGTTCTCCAAATGGTCGGCCCTCAAGACCTTAGCTTGTTTCAGAGATTATGTATCACTTTTTGAAAATTGTTTGTGCGTTTTCGCTTCTCTTGAGTTTTTCTGAGGAATCGAATGTTTGATCCTTTCAGACTGATTGGTACCTGGACTTGATCTCCATCAAATTGGTTCACTACCATTCTGGTGTTGTCATTTTTTTATTTTTAACCAATTGTTCTAATTCGGATAAAAATGAAGACGGGATATGTCCATGCAGACAAATGTGATGATGGTCTTAGTCAATGGCAACTTCGATATTTTTCCGAAGTTCAAAGGACCGCTTCAGCGTGTGTATGTAAGGTCAGCTGAGGACAAAACTCTAACAGTCCTCAATATTTCCAATACAGAAATGCCGCCAAATTTTTAAACCAATCCAGTATAAAAATATACAATTTTTAACAGTATGAGGCTGTGAGATCGCGAATAGAATGCGATTACATTGTATCGGTATACAACAACATATGACACATTATAAAATAACCTTTTGTTGGGTAAAATTTCATCACTCAGAGACACGCATATATCAACGTATACATGTACATGCATCATGCATGGCTCTGTTTATTCAATCAGCGGAAATGTCGATTAGTTTATTAGCTCAAATCCAATATATGCCTTCCTGAGCATTTTATGGTCATATTCCTGCCCACGTTGTCGTGGAAGCCGACAGCGCACATCTAATGACCAAAACAATTCAATACTTCATATAACGGTGCTTATTAGTGTCGTTTCCAATTTCAAACCCTCAATATATCAACTGCAGAAGAGATGTTATTAATTCAAACTTTCACCAATAGCTAAATTGCGTAGGCTTATATGGATTTACATCAAACTTAAAAAGAAATTTGCTTCGTAGCAAATCTAGTGTGCTTTTCAAACTTGTAAATATGTCTAGATGAATATTTCAAGGTCCAAATGACGTTGACCTCTGACCTTGAGAGGTCAGCTATAAATTGCAAAAATGCAGCGTTGGATTACCTGCAACCTGAGCTTGAAATGACTGAAATGAACAAAAGTCATTGCTAAATGAAAATTTCAAAGGTCCAAATGCCCTTAACTTTTGACCTTTAGAATAAACATTTCAGTTTCAAACGTGCAGTGTTACAAAAATATGAGCTGAAGTTGGATCGGTACCTGTATCTAAATAGCTTTGGAGGTACTCACGATTTAAATTTTGAAATGATCGTAATTTGCAACATTTTCAAAACCGTTAAATGTCTTTACAAAAACTCAAGTCTTCATGTATGGGAGTATAAGCATGCCAAGTTTGGAGTTTCTAGGTACAATAGTTTTTACATTAAATGTAGGACAAATTTGCCTGTAAACAAGAAAGAAGCAGAGAGAAAGAATTCCAAGGAATTGTGTTTGTGTGTATGTGTGTGTGTGTGTGTGTGTGTGTGTGTTTTAGATGATTTCATATTTTTATCATCAAGATGGTCTTTATTAAACGTGGCGGTAAGTAATAATTTTTTCTGAAAAGTACGTGTAACATATGTATAGCTTTCAGCTGAGTGGATATAAGTAAGAGTTAAAATAAATACAAGGAAAATAAAGATTTGTTTCAAAGCAATTTTGCCTGTGTGCCTTCAAAAGTTATAAATATTAAATGCTTCCACTTTTGTCCGTTGGTACGTCACCTTCAATTAAGCTTATGGCTGGATGAAAACTTAAAAGTCAACGTGTCCTTGATCTTTCACCTTTAGACAGTTCAATGATAATTTTAAAAAAGTAAAGTGTACAATACCTACAGTTTAAGCCCAACATGAACCAAATCAGATGAAAATTTACCAAGTTATGGATAAATGGAAATTTCAAAAGTCCAAATGACATTGAGCTTTGACCTTTGAAGGTTACATGTTAATTGCAAAATGTGCAGTGTTGCAATACCTACCATTTGAATCCAACGTGAGTAGAAATGGATGGCAATTGGCTGAGTTATGACTAGATGGCAATTTAAACGGTCCAAATGACCTTGACATTTGAGCTCGGTAGAGTTCAAATGTAAATTGAAAAAAAAAATGTGCAGTGATACAATAGCTTCCATTTGAGCCCAACATGATCAAAATTCCATGCAAAGTGACCTAGGAAGGGTAGATGAGAATTTCAAAGGTCCAAATGAACTTTACCTTCGACCCTTAAAAGCAACTTGTAAATTACAAAGATATAAAGTGTTGCAGCATTTACAATATGGGTCCAACATGGTAAAGATTGGAGGGAAATTGAGTTTGGCTGCGTGCACGTTTTTAGGTCCACGTGACCATGACCTTTCCTTTTTAGAGGTCACATGTATCCTGCCAAAATTGGCAGCATTACAAACATTGATTGAATTGTGATTGGGTACTTGTTCTTGTAATAGTTTGGAGATATTCAAGATTTAAATTTTTAGATGGCCCTAATTTGCACAATTTTTCAAAACAGATGAACGTCTTGACCAAACCCAAGACTTCATGTTTGGAAGAATATTCATGCCACGATTGGAGTTTCTGCACAAAATACTGTTCAAATGAAACATCGGACAAATATGCCTGTAAACAAAGAAGGAAAGAAAGAAAGGAAGATGAAAAAAGCAAGCAAGAAAGACGAAAGAAAGGAAAAAGAGAGACAGAAAGAAAGAAAGGAAGAAAGAAAGAAAGAAAGAAAGAAAGAAAGAAAGAAAGAAAGAAAGAAAGAAAGAAAGAAAGAAAGAAAGAAAGAAAGAAAGAAAGAAAGAAAGAAAGAAAAAGAAAAATACAATATGTCTGCGTTGGCAGACAGACATAACAACAAAAGTGTATCATTCCTGTTTTCAACTGGCTGTAAATTCGCGACAAAACTGGAGTGGTCCCGTAAAATTCAGAATAATATGAAGGTCAGTATGATTCAGATCCTCACAACCGTTGTCTACATGCACATATGCCGTCACCGATTTTGCCCACTTTTGATAATTTCTTTGAAAATAGAGAATGTAAGCACCATGAAATAGTGGAAACTCTAGTGGCGTGACGTTTAATTACATTTCTGAAACGTTTGAAAAGTATCCAACGGACAGGTTGGGAATAGAAGTGAAGTACAGCAAAAACGCAGAAAAAAAAATCCTGCAAAACACTCTTGTGCCATCTGTTGAACACATTAAGTTTCAGGGTCCCCGAACGAGCACCCATGCAATTTCAAAGGAATTAGTTAATCGATTCAGGAGTAAATTTTGTAATATTTTACTGAAAAAAAAAATAATGAAAATTAAATCTCAAAAGTGACATTTTTGGCAAACGCGGCAGAAAGTAACATCAGGTACAAATCCAGCTATTTTGAAGAGAATCTGGAGAGGAGAGAGAGAGAGAGAGAGAGAGAGAGAGAGAGAGAGAGAGAGAGAGAGAGAGAGAGAGAGAGAGAGAGAGAGATAGAGAGAGAGAGAGAGAGAGTATATGAACATCTCAGCGCCACCGAATTAAGGTGCGAGTGTCCACGGAATGTCAATGTCTGATTTAAAAGCACGTAACTAAGCGGTATTGGAGATTGTTGCTCGTATTTTACACAAAAAATAATTAAAGTAAGTAAGTAAGTGCGTACGTACGTACGTACGTAAGTAAGTAAGTAAGTAAGTAAGTTAGTAAATAAATAAATAAATAAATAAATAAATAAATAAATAAATAAATAAATAAATAAATAAATAAATAAATAAATAGATAAATAAATAAATAAATAAATAAATAAATAAATAAATAAATAAATAAATAAATAAATAAATAAATAAATAAGAAGAGCACAATGATAACAAATCTAAAAATTGCTACCTGGTCGAGACCATTTCATATAGATCGAAAGAGATCCACTCAAGGTACACCCCCATCAAGTTTATAGTGAATCTGCTTGACGTTGTGGAGAGGTCAAAATGTGAATTTCCATTGCAGTTCCCATTGACGTGCACATCAATTGATAGGAATGAATGCATTGACCAACAAGTACTAGAATCGAAAATGTAGTGAAATATCACGGATCCAGAGTATCTCCACCTAGTGAATTACTTTGTTAGATACACTACAATTCCGTCAAGTTTCAGAAAAGTCTAAGTGAGTCTTTTGGAGAAGTCCAAACTATCGATAACACAAACATTAGTTGCAAGAAATAAAGCAAAGAAAAGCAGCGGCACATGGCGAACAAAAGTTCAGCCCGGGACTCCCCAAATGTTTTCTTACACAAATTCGAAGAATTTGCCTAGTGGATGTGCAAGATATTTTGTTAAGGATTTTGTCAACAAATGAACAGACAATTCATAGAAATATGGTGATTAATGGTGAATGACAATTTGAACTTGCTTGGTAGAGTCCTGGTCAAGGTTGAATCCCGAAAAGTTAAAATGGATCTGGATACCGCGTCGAGAGAAAAAGTTGAAACTCTGAATTGAGGATGGATGGCAGGCGACGAATGACGGGCAGATGGATGACAGGCGACGAATGACGGGCAGATGGATGACAGGCGACTGGGCATCTCCGTATGTGGAAGCCAAAGATCTTGTTGACTACCTAAAATCACTAAAAAGTAATTTTCAGTTTCAGATCTAAACATGCAAATAAATGTGACGATTATGGCATTATCAGATATGTGTACATGTGAAAAAAAATGTGTGAAGTAGCAGTTGGAATCTCTCAAACCTTCATGTTACTATGACACAAGAAGTAACTGACAATTACAGTCAGGATGGACCTGAATGAATTGTTCCCCTTTTTACCATAGTAAGTGTATCAATGAATTGAAGGGTTGTTATACACAACCGATGCATGCTAATGCAGTTAGCATTTTAAATTACAAAAAAAAAAAAATAGAAATAAAAAAAACAAAAAATAAAAACTTTAAAAAACCAAGCTAATGGTGAGAGGCAGCATTACTATCTGACCGGAACGGAGATGACAAAATGCGATTGAAACTGATAAAAGTGTTCGTTCTTTAAAAGTAATCGACCACAGGCTTGTAATACCATGATTTAACTGGTTTATCAAGGAGCCCGGGCTCCTTGTTGGTATTCAGGGTATAATTGTAGACTAGTATGAAAGGAATTATTTAACAACTCAAAATTCATGCCTTGCTTGAATTGCAATGCTGAATCCATCAAAGTTTAAGCTGCACACACACACATTTTCACCAAGCAGAGATTATTAGTCTTAGCCAGTGCTCGGGAAATACAGTGTCATAATATTGAATCAAAGAAACTAGAGGGATAACATGGAAGCCTAAGAATGCTATAGAACCTTCAAAGTAAGCTAATATGTATCATGCGTGCTACTACCACACACATCTACCACCACTCCATTATGCGGTAGCTTATAGTTCTACTCACACTGGTTTACATATAGACATTGACATTCTATTGTTCAGTCATAGTGAATCCCAAACCTTTCGAGAAATTTGAAAAAAAAAATGAGTAAGATTGTCCCCCAAAAGAACAAAAACATAGCTCTTGGGACCACCCCTCACCTCTGTTTACATACATGTACGTGTATATATGAATAGACGGAATTTTTTCAATTCTTGTTTTTCTGTTTATTTTTTCTCTCGACAATTTGTCCCTGTTTCTTAAAGTGGCGGCCTTCATCTAAGGAAAAGTTTGAAGCATTTTGATCCAAAACACATGTTTGAATCCTTTTGACTCGAGCTTGTTGTAAATAAATTTGGTTCCGGGTGCAAAGTCCTCAAATTTAGAACAAATGCGACCAAATCTCATTTTTTGTTGTTGTTGAGAAAATGTATGATATCCAAAAGTTTCTGAAATATTACTGTCAAGGAAAGGATACTCGACTGCTTTGAAGTTAAACTCATCAATTTTGTGATAAATTTTAATGCCAATCCTGCCATTTGAGACCCGAATATCCAAATCACGGAACACATCTCAGAAATCATCTGAATTTTTACCTTTCAAGGATAAAACTTTTGGGTAAGTTTCATTTGCAATTTTATTATCATTTGGCACAATTACACAAGCAACGCTGTCAATATACCTTGCATTGTTTGATAACTTTGTAGCCAAATTATATATTTTTTTCATCAATTTATCCATGTACGTAAATTCAAACCTGGTTTAAAGTAAGTCAGCGAGTAAGGGGAAGCAGTTGCTACCCATTGGAATTGGAATGCCTTTTATTTGTTGAAAAACCAATTGTCCAAATTCAACAAAAGTATTATCCAAGAGCAATGTTATAGCATCTATCAAAGCTCCAACAGAGTAAGATTTAATATTACTTTTCAAATATTGATTGTGTAAACAATATGCTTTATTTGAATATGAATTAAAGTTTCTATATGGTTTACCACTATGTTTATACATTCTGCTGTACAATTCTGAAAGAATAATTTTGACTGTATCTATGAGAAGATTTGTATTAAGTGTAGAAATATCAAAACATTTGATACTCGTTGCTTCTTTTTTTTTTTTTATTTTGAATACAAACTCACAACAATTCTCAATACTCCAAAAGCAATTTATTTCACAGTTTCTAGAAACTGAACTACACTATTTACGAAAATGAATCTTAATTGCAGTCAAACACAGTGTTACTTCCTTTGATAGGTGTTTAGTTGTACCTTTTAAAGCTCTGCATATGAATCTTTATTTCAAAGGGCTTTTATGTGAATTAAGTATCTAGAACAAGAGTGGAATGCAGGAGTCATCTTCAGAACATTTTGATATTAAAATTTCTTTCCATTTCATCCTCATGTGTATGTATCATATCAGCAATACATTGTGCAATTTATATTTCATTTCCTCTTATGTTTGAAATATTGTTAATGCCAAGTTAATTTTTCAAGACATCCACATGATACTTTTTTGTAGATGATCCCAAACTTGTTACCTGACTTGTCAGTGGTCGTGATGACAAATCTTTCTGGTGGTTCTTTGACTGTTTCTGAAACTTTATGTCGCTTTAAATTTACAACACTGAAATTCTTAATGTGAGATCTGTAACAATATATCATATTTCTAAAGACTCTTAAAGAGATTGACAACCATCCTTCTAATAATCTAAAACTCGATTTTTTCTTTCTTTGCCCATTTCGTACAGTAGGAATCAAAAGCATTTAATGTATCATGAAACATACTGTCAGGGTCGAACTTAGGATGTGTCGACAAGTTTGTACCTTTTTGCATCAATTCCTTTAATCTTGAATTTTTTTATATATCCAAATTACCGCTTAGTACATGTTTGTGGTGTGTAGGAACAAAATCCGAATATTTTTTCTTAGCTATACCGTCACAATTTTGATTAAATGTGATATGGTGTAGTGTCCGTTGTCCTCATTTCGTAATGCTTAGCTATTTAAATATATATATATATGTGTATATCAAAATGTAAGAATCCTAAACAGCAGCGTACACTACACCGAACGTGTCTTGCTTCGTCTTGTCCTGTGATATTGTCTGATTTCTCAAGAGGGATTAACAATGGGCTTACCCTTCTTCCCAATTAGATAACAAAATATGTTTAAACAAACCCCAGGAAATACAAGGTGCTCTATTTCCAGTGGTTTTCCGAGTAAAAAGTCAGATGTTTGCTTGATAGTGAAAAAACAAGTAGAGTTTGAGCTCAAGTAATATTATCAAGGTATGTACGTTGCCACAAGTGCATACATTGGTTCAGCTGGAGTCATTGCTGTGTCCGCGCAATAGTATTACGAGTAATAATAATATGTAGGGCTCTAAGCATTGCAATTTCTTCAAATATTTCCAATTTATGCCAATACTTTATGGTATTGATTTTAGGTTAATGTAAAGGACATTCTGATTATGTATATATATATATATATATATATATATATATATATATATATATATATATATATATATATATATATATATATATATATATATATATATATATATATTTATTTATTTATTTATCATTAAGCCTTTGATAAGCGGCAAGATGAGAACTCTATTTGTTTTTCAACAGGTTCAATTACCCGCGTGAAACCTATTCATCAATTTCGCCATAAATTTTCGTCTCCATATTAAAAATCAATGACTAGAAGACTATAATATTGACAAAATTATATTAATTATACGAATGGTAACAACAATAATAATGATAATAAATTGCTGTAATTAGGTATTATTATGTGTTGTTTTGGCATTGCTTGGATTAGGTGGAATAACAAATTATATAAACATGGACCATTCTAATATGTATGCATAAATACAGATGTATATATATATATATATATATATATATATATATATATATATATATATATATATATATATATATATACAACTACTATTAAAGATCCTAAACTAAATCCTTTTTTGTGTAACCATTTCAATTCTGACATATATTCACATTTTGATTGCTCGAAGCAAATTATTGATAACATACAGCCAAACTTATCAGAGCAATACAGTTATGTAAACAAAAAAATTACAAATGGAAAATTTGGGTATCGAAACACTTAATTAACCATTTCCTTTTTGGACTCGATGACATATTTTTAGGCTCTGGTGATCTTATGAGTTTGATTTTGCAACATTTGATAGCAGTCACACACTTTTTTATGATAATCAGGCTGGTATTCAAAGAAGACAAAGAAGTAACGGGAAAAAACGGAAATTTAGAAATGTGGATGCAAAATACCTTGTTCAAAATTTACTACCGGCTTTCTCTAATGGCATTGATCAATTACATATAGCTCTTAAAGCACTAACATTTCGAGATATAACGAAATCAAGGAATATTTGGGTCTTACTTTTTCTGAAGAGACATTTCTACTAACTGCATGTGAAAGTGTTGTATGCTGTTCTACAATAATCCGGAAACCGGATTCTAAAGAGAAAACAAAATGCTTCAAATGTTTTGTAGCACTCCTTTCAAACACATTATTGATTCACTGAACACACAGTCCCTGTTTAAAATGAAATTTGTTCGAAATATGATTCCAATGAATGCAAAATAAAATATCCCCCCCCATCATTTTTTATAAATATGGCAATAATATTGGACAAAGTATCATGAATTAAATGAACTTATTATCCTCAATTAATCTTGAAGGTATTCCAGTTAATCAAAATTGTGTCTGTATATCTAAAAAAAATCGAATTTTGTTCCTACACGCCATAAACATGTACAAACCGGTAATTTGGGTATAATAAAAAATTCACGATTAAAAGAATTGATGAAAAAAGGTACAAATTTCCGATGCATCCTGAGTTGAACTCTGACATTATTTTTCAGGATACTGACTCTTACTGTTCGTAATGGGCAAAGAAAGAAAAAAAATAGAATTTTAGATATTTTCATAAATTTTATAAATTATTATATTAAAATTTTCTGAGGATGACTCCTGTATTCCAGTTTTGTTATGAAAACCCAATTTACGTAAAGTCCCTTTGAAATAATGATTCATATCAGGTGCCTTTAAATGTACCACTTAACAACTATCAAAGGAAGTAAAACTGTGTTTGACTGCAATGAAGATTCATTTCCGTAAATATTGTAGTTCAATTTCTCGAAACCATGAACTAAATTGCTTTTGGAATATTAAGAATTGCTCCGAGTTTGTATTTAAAATAGAAAATTTAGAAACGAATAGTAAAGTATGTTATGTTTTGAATATTCTACACAGTACATAAATCTACTCATAAACACAGTTAAAAGTTCTCTTTCAGAATTAATTAGCAGAATGTATAAACATAGTGGTGAACCATATAGAAATTTTAATTCATATTCAAAGAAAGCATATTGGTCACACAATGAATATTGAAAAAGTGTGATTAAATCTTACACTGTTGGATCTTTGATAGATGCTATGACATTGCTTTTGGATAATACTTTTGTTGAATTTGGACCATTGGTTTTTCAACAAATAAAAAGCATTCCAATGGGTAGCTACTGCTCTCCGTTACTCGCTGACTTACTTTAAACCAGGTGTGAATTTAAGTACATGGATAGATTGATGAAAATAATTATAATTTGGCTACAAAATTACGAAACAATGAAAGGTATATTGATAGCGTTGCTTATTTAAATGTGCCAAATTTTAATGAGAATTGCTAAAGAAACTTACCCAAAAGATATCAATCTGAAAGGTAAAAATTCAGATGATTTCTGAGATGTGTTCCGTGATTTGGATATTCGGGTCTCAAATGGCAGGATTGGCATTAAACGTGATGACAAAATTGATGCGTTTAACCTCAAAGCAGTCATGAATCCTTTCCTTGACAGTAATATTTCAGACACTATTGGATATAATACATTTTTCTAAAAAAATGAGGTTTAGTCGTATTTGTTCTAAATTTGAGGACGTTGTACCTTGAACCAAATTCATTACAACAAACTTGAGCCAAAAGGATTCAGACATGTGTTTTTGATCAAAATGCTTCAAACTTTTCCTTAGATAAAATGCCCCACCGTATGAAACAGGGACAAATTGTCGAGAAAAAAGTAAGCAGACACAAGAATCGAAAAACGTCCGTCTATTCATATATTACATGTATATAAACAGAGGGGAGCGCTGGCCCAAGAGGTAGGTTTTTGCTCCTTTGGGGGCAAATCTGACTCAATTTTATTTTTCAAATTTTTCGAGAGGTTAGGGATTCACTATGACCGGATAGTAGAATTTCAAAGTCTACTTGTAAACCAGTGTCAGTAGAATTATAAGCTACTGCAAAATGGAGTGGTGGTAGTAGTGTGCGGTAGTAACATGCCATTATACATTTTTGATTCATTTGAAGATTCTATAGCACTTTTAGGCTTTTATGGTATCCCACTAGTCTCTTTGATTCAATATTATGACACTGTACATGCCAAGCAGTGGACGAGACTAATAATCCCGGGCTCCTTGATAAACCAGTTAAATCATGGTATTACAAGTCTGTGGTCGATAACTTTTAAAGAGTGAACACTTTTATCAGTTTCAATCGCATTTTAGTATCTCCGTTCCGGTCAGATAGTAATGCTGCCTGTACCGTCAGCACGATTTTTTTTTTTTTTTTTTTTTTCAATTGAAATGCTAACAGCATTAGCAAGCGTCTGTTGTGTATAACAACCCCTCAATTCACTGATACACTTACGACGTGAAAAAAAGGAAACAATTCATTCAGGCCCATCCTGACTGTAATCATCAGTTACATGTTGTGTCATAATAACATGAAAGTTTGAGAGATACCAAGTGCTACTTCACACGTTTTACATGTACACATACCTAATAATACTCCAGTCGTCACATTTATGCCAGGACTTCAGCCCATAACTTATCTAATATTTTCTTGGCAGGACTGTTTATATGATCTGCCAGTTCTGGAGACTGATGGGACTAACGGAGAAACATTTCAGGCTGGTTCCTTGTCCCTATTCGGCGTTGGTGTGCTTGCTGCTTATGGATTCAGTCCCAACAGATAATATAACACAAAGTATATTGCTTAAACAGTATAGTGAAATCTTCAACCTTTTATGACATTGTCAAAATAAAAATGGTGCACCGGTTCTACCGAGGCCCTGTTGCAATTGGTAATGCCATGAACTGAGCAGGAATTAATCCTTTAGATGTCAAATGACCGGCAGTCATGCTTGGTCACGCAAGCATAACAGAGTCAACATTAAGTCTTTGGAAGCTCTGAATTTTTGCTAGCCATTAAGTATCATTTGAAACGACATTTTCTGCATTTACCTGGTACATATCAGAAACGTGTGAGCTGATACTGATCTACATTATACAGACATTTTCCAACAGGATCACCATTAGGCATAGGCTATTGCAAAGTGAGTGAGAGGTCGCCAGGGAATTACACTATGCGAAGATGCTGTAATAAGGAAGGATGGAATATGTCTAGGTACTAAAAGTCGGCCGTATTTGTGGATATCTAAAACTCATTTCTAGAACTAGGGAAGATTTTGAATATCTATTATTGATTTTTAGATATTTTTTCTTCGACATACTTAAACTAATTTACAGATAACGAATTCTATATATCTATAAACCATTTAGAGATGCCTATAATTCCAATTGTAGATATCTATAATTCCAGTTACACTTTTCCAAAAATTAAGATTCAATGACAAAACGGCCTGCCATACACTTCACAATGAAACCATTGATGCTCCCTTGAAATGCATGGGACTGTCTCAGTCCAGTTGTTTCTACTATTGTAACCTTTGCGCTAGGCATAACACTAGACTGATACTTCCCAGCTTGCAATAAAAGTGGCCCAACATTGGCCCCATACCAAGTTATACTGGCCAAACGGTGAGGCAATATTCGACTAGCCTTCATTGTTATCTGTTTAGGTTTAGCATTCAAATTTGTAGATAATAGGAGAAAACATCCAGGTAAAAATAAACAATAGTGCATAGATCATGAGTAGCAATAAAACTTCTGTAAAGCCTCTGGTGTGTCACAAATACACGTTTAACACTTGTATTCACTAATGGCCATCCTTTTTTTCAGAAGTGAAAGCATGAAATTAAACCACTGTTGCCTGCTGCCAACAGTCATAAGCCAGGGA
The DNA here is from genome assembly GCA_964020975.1 of Hermodice carunculata. Classification (NCBI taxonomy): domain Eukaryota; kingdom Metazoa; phylum Annelida; class Polychaeta; order Eunicida; family Amphinomidae; genus Hermodice; species Hermodice carunculata. The sequence goes on along the minus strand of CAXHWN010002032.1, from coordinate 14,653 downwards.
TGTAGTAGATTTCTTGATAGAGGAAATATTCACTTGGAAGTCATGTTTGGTATTCTGTTTCGTTGTCGAAACGCTGTTTCTGTTCAGGTAATTTCTCAAGCCTGTGCTTATAAACTTTATCACTCTGCCCCGATTTTTGGCCTTTGTAGTAAATTGGTTGCACTTTTTTTCGTGTTGAAAAATTATAAAATTGTTGAACACCGTTAATATGAAAACCACCTATTTATTTATTTTCATTTTATTTTTTAAAAATATACAGAACTACCAGAGTAAAAAAAAAAACAAACACAACTGCTTGGTCAGATGATAGAGAGTAAAGGTTTTCAAACTCTTCAATGCAATAAAGGGGTGTGCTTAAATATTGAGACAATATATTAGTCATTATATAGAAAGGTCAGTATGCAAATAGACAAAAGAGACAAAAAAAATTACAAGCATGAAATTAGATTGTCCTGTTTGTTAAGGCAAAACGCAACGAATAGTTCTCTAAGAAGAATTCTTCAGACTTTCTACATCATGAATATGTCCATATTATATGTTCCCACAGATGTACATCATCTTTTCTCAATATATTTCGAGGGGAACATTGATAGTTTTGCCAGCACGCAATTACAGTTTTAATTATTTTGACAGAGCTCGTTATTTTTGCATACTAAAGTAGATCGTCACTTTCAAAGTTACCGAGACATGCTTAAAAAGACCCAAAGCAAACATTTATGTTGTGAAGATGTCAAAATACGCCTTCCATTGTCCGTCCACCTTCTTATACAGCTGCAAATATCTGTAAACATAAGATGTAATTCTGGTCACTTTCCGTTACATTAAATAAATAACAGCATTTAAAGTCTACAAAACATTAAGGATTCTAAATTCGTGAGACCATTCTTGCAGAAAATCAACTGTACAACCCTTTGTGGTACTACTGATACAATGGTAGCTAAAGCAATTATATTTGGGTTGGTAAGGTCATGAGCTACAGATTGGTACAAATATCAAGACTTGTTCTTGACCTAATTGTCAAACAAACACAGTGAAAATGAAATTGCCGGGTTTTATAGTGTTTATGTTTATTTTTCTTCCAAAACAACAGGCAAAACTGTAAAAATGTTTTGCTTTGGTTCCTGACAATATTATCCATTTCATTTTACAAGGCTATATTTCCTAGACTAAAGAATATATTTAAAAAAATATAGCAATATTTTGGGGATAATATTGTTAGGAATCGAACGAAGCCATTTTTACTGTATTACCATTTATTTACCAGAAGAAAGAGACGGAAATAGCATTAAACCAGACCATTTCATTATCACTGTGTTTAATTAACAATTAGGCAAGGACAATGATGGATCTTTGCACGTACCTATAGTTTATGATTATACTAACCCAAAATATATACTTTAGCTATATTTGCATGTGTAAAAAGTACTTTATGAAGCTGTGAAATTGGTTTTCATCGAAAACAGTTGCATGCATTTAGATTCATTAAACATATTTTCAAATTAGTCATGAGATTTCTTAAAACTTTGAAAGGATGTGCAGTAAGCTGTATCATATATATACCCTTTTAGTGTGAACAAAGCGAAATTTATATGTATGTATAATAATGTTGATCAGCACCAGCCCCCCCCCCCGACATTCCATGCAAACCTGTCTATTATATAGTGTCTAACTACAAGCATGCTGGTACTAGAATCATAGTCGTACGAACACGAATCTATCACCCTTATTTTAATTCGGAGCAGCTCGCTTAAAGTAGTTAGACAACATAAAAAAGGTTAGGGTTTTGGAAACAAACATCATGTACTTTCGATTTGTTGCCATACAAAGGTGTCCTGCATGGAATACTTTGTACTATAATTACTGTTTTCCCCACAAATGTATTGCATATTACTTAGACCACCAAGGTATTGCTATTGTTAGGTACGGTTCTATGGGTGACTCAAGTTACTTGATTGTGGATAATGATTATGCTGCCACCTCTTTGAAGAATACCTGTAGTTGTAAACTTTAGATGTCACCATTTCCTAGCATGATTTGCCTTATGTTTTTTCCGAGATGGTCAAAAATGACATTTATTCTCTCCCTAAAAACGTGATCAGGAGTGATACACATTACTCACAACAAGGGCGCTTCTCTTAAGCCTATTGATAATAACAGAATCAGTTTGTTTCATTGATAATCCTTACAGCACTCTAAGACAGTCTGCAGAAGCAAAAACACTAGCCATTTCGTCGAGTCAATTGACAGCTGCATGATTGATCACAGACAACATTACTACAACAAATTCACGTCTAGAGTGTGCCTTTGGGAGACAGAAGTCTTCAGCCACTTTTCAAAGAAAATCCGTCTCGTGTAAAACATTACTAGTGCTTCACAATAGTGACATAAGCTCTCGTTTAAAACATTATTAGTGCTTCACAATAATAACAATACCCAGACAGATTGTTTCCGAATGGCCAGACATTGAGACATAGTAAAATATATATTCGAGCTTTCGGAATTTCATGCATTGAAACTATATGTAAACTTGTTACAAGCGGTGGCAGTCTACTACACGTAATATTTTTATCACAAACATACATCATACCGTATTCCAAGTAAATTTGTTTCAATCATAGAGTCAATTGAAGCTGCAGATTACCCGTACATAGTACATAGGAATTAGTGGAATTTATATCACATTTTTAACACCTATACTCATAAGATGATTTGGCACAAGTGCACGAAATTTGTCAACATTTACTCACAGACTACATACGTTTGTCTTCTAAATCTTTAAATTGTTGGATGAGATGACAGCTTTAAGTAGCTGTAGAAAGCTGTTGACACATTAATTGTTGTGAAAAGGACGCTTGACTTTCAATCATATGTCTCTTTATGGAGAATTGTAACGTGGTAACATGATGATAATTAAGACATGTAAATTATTTTTCGTGATTCGTACTCACAATCCTCTTTTCGTAATAGAGCCGTCTAGACCTCTTGAATAATAATATCCTCTGTCAACAGCCATGTCACCAAGCTCAATGACCTCTTCTTGCACACATCCCTGATCCACTCCCCAGGCTTTGACCCGTTTCTCAATTTCAAATTGTAAATCTTAAATAAAATTGCAGACATATATATTCTGGAGGTTTAAATAAAAATGCTTTCATTCACGGCTGCAAAATAGTACGACAACCAACAAACTAAAGGGTTGCGTGAACAGCCCGTTCTCAGCTGACCTACACCTGCTAACAAAAACCTAAGCTGCAACTACATAGACCTGTGTTGCGCTTTAGCTGAGTGCATAGGACATTAAGACGTACTTCTTAGATTTCCGTAAATAAAATTAATAAAAATGTGAATTATCATTAGACTGCTCATTGACTTACATACTAATAAATAAGGATGGTGCATTAACCGATAAGGACCCAACATGGAAAAATCGTTAACAGTCAAATATTCCACAGCACTGCCACCTAGTGAACAACCTTGTTTGACCCTTTCACAAGGAACATATCCAAAAAGTACCAGCTTAATCTGAGTTACCTTCTGGAGTCAACAATGGCGAAAATACACACACACACACACACACACACGCACAAAAAATTTTAAATAAAAAAAAACGAAAAATGCAGCGCCACATAGCGTACAAATTTATAACTAGGTGCGTTTGGACGTATTTCGGGGTGATATTTATGTAATTTGGTCAACACTTTCAAAGAAGATATTTTATGATTTGCCCACTGCAAATTTGATTACAAAATCCAAACATCACTGGAGCAGGGCCATTTGTCCGAACTTGGTAGAGACCCACTTAAGATACATTCATATTCAAAGAAAGCATATTGATCACACAATGAATATTGAAAAAGTGTTATAAAATCTTACACTGTTGGATCTTTGATAGATGCTATGACATTGCTTTTGGATAATACTTTTGTTGAATTTGGACTATTGGTTTTTCAACAAATAAAAAGCATTCCAATGGGGAGCAACTGCTCTCCGTTACTCGCTGACTTACTTTAAACCAGGTTTGAATTTAAGTACATGGATAGATTGATGAAAATAATTATAATTTGGCTACAAAATTACCAAACAATGCAAGGTATATTGATAGCGTTGCTTATTTAAATGTGCCAAATTTTAATGAGAATTGCTATAGAAACTTACCCAACAGATATCAATCTGAAAGGTAAAACTTCAGATGATTTCTGAGATGTGTTCCGTGATTTGGATATTCGGGTCTCAAATGGCAGGATTAGCATTAAACGTGATGACAAAATTGATGCGTTTAAGCTCAAAGCAGTCATGTATCCTTTCCTTGACAGTAATATTTCAGACACTATTGGATATAATACATTTTTCTAAAAAAAAAAGAGGTTTGGTTGTATTTGTTCTAAATTTGAGGACGTTGTACCTAGAACCAAATTCATTTACAACAAACTTGAGTCAAAAGGATTCAGACATGTGTTTTTGATCAAAATGCTTCAAACTTTTCCTTAGATAAAAGGCCCCACCGTATGAAACAGGGACAAATAGTCGAGAAAAAAGTAAGCAGACACAAGAATCGAAAAGCGTCCGTCTATTCATATATTACATGTATATAAACAGAGGGGAGCGCTGGCCCAAGAGGTAGGTTTTTGCTCCTTTGGGGGCAAATCTGACTCAATTTTATTTTTCAAATTTTTCACTATGACCGGAAAATAGAATGTCAAAGTCTACTTGTAAACCGGTGTGAGTAGAATTATAAGCTACTGCAAAATGGAGTGGTGGTAATAGTGTGCGGTAGTAACATGCCATGATACATTTTTGCTTAATTTGAAGATTCTATAGCATTTTTAGGCTTCTATGGTATCCCACTAGTTTCTTTGATTCAATATTATGAAACTGTACATCCCAAGCAGTGGACAAGACTAATAATCCCGGGCTCCTTGATAAACCAGTTAAATCATGGTATTACAAGTCTGTGGTCGATAACTTTTAAAGAGTGAACACTTTTATCAGTTTCAATCGCATTTTAGCATCTCCGTTCCGGTCAGATAGTAATGCTGCCTTTACCGTCATCACGTTGTTTTCAATTGAAATGCTAACAGCATTAGCATGCGTCTGTTGTGTATAACAACCCTTCAATTCACTGATACACTTACGACGTGAAAAAAAGGAAACAATTCATTCAGGCCCATCCTGACTGTTATCATCAGTCACATGTTGTGTCATAATAACATGAAAGTTTGAGAGATACCAAGTGCTACTTCACACGTTTTACATGTACACATACCTAATAATACTCCAGTCGTCACATTTATGCCAGGACTTCAGCCCACAACTTATCTAATATTTTCGTGGCAGGACTGTTTATATGATCTGCCAGTTCCAGCGACTGATGGGACTAACGGAGAAACATTTCAGGCTGGTTCCTTGTCCCTATTCGGCGTTGTTGTGCTTGCTGCTTATGGATTCAGTCCCAACAGACAATATAACACAAAGTATATTGCTTAAACAGTATAGTGAAATCTTCAACCTTTTATGACATTGTCAAAATAAAAAGGGTGGACCCGTTCTACCGAGGCCCTGTTGCTATTGGTAATGCCGTGAACTGAACAGGAATTAATCCTTTAGATGTCAAATGACCGGCAGTCATGCTTGGTCATGCAAGCATAACAGAGTCAACATTAAGTCTTTGGAAGCTCTGAATTTTTGCTAGCCATTAAGTATCATTTGAAACGACATTTTCTGCATTTACCTGGTACATATCAGAAACGTGTGAGCTGATACTGATCTACATTATACAGACATTTTCCAACAGGATCACCATTAGGCATAGGCTATTGCAAAGTGAGTGAGAGGTCGCCAGGGAATTACACTATGCGAAGATGCTGTAATAAGGAAGGATGGAATATGTCTAGGTACTAAAAGTCGGCCGTATTTGTGGATATCTAAAACTCATTTCTAGAACTAGGGAAGATTTTGAATATCTATTATTGATTTTTAGATATTTTTTCTTCGACATACTTAAACTAATTTACAGATAACGAATTCTATATATCTATAAACCATTTAGAGATGCCTATAATTCCAATTGTAGATATCTATAATTCCAGTTACACTTTTCCAAAAATTAAGATTCAATGACAAAACGGCCTGTCATACACTTCAACATGAAACCATTGATGCTTCATTGTAATGCATGGGACTGTCTCAGCCCAGTTGTTTCCCCTACTGTAACCTTTGCACCAGGCATAACACTAGACTGATACTGCCCACCTTGCAATAAAATTGGCCCAACATTAGCCCCATACCAAGTTATACTGGGCAAACGGTGGGGCAATATTGGACTAGCCTTCATTGTTAGCCTATCTGTTAAGGTTAAGCACTCAAATTTGTAGATAACAGGAAAAAACATCCAGGTAAAAAAAAACAATAGTGCATAGATCATGAATAGCAATAAAACTTCGGTTAAGCCTCTGGTGTGTCCACAACTTCACCTAGCGAACGCATGCCCATGTAAGTCAATATCTGACCATTTTTTTTGGGGGGGGGGCAAAAATGGGATTTTCACATACCTAGCTATAATGGTCTTTAACAAAACATATGAAACTCGCAACATGTTTTTTCGTTTTTTCTCAACTGTAGCAATTGAAAAAAAATCCTCAATGCTTCATTGTTTCGAAACGAAAAGAACAGCAACTTTCTTCCCCAAACAGGATCTATCTACATACTCGTTTAATGAAAAGCCCCTACCATCGTACATCGTCGTGAAGCTATCGAGATCGACATTTTAAAACCCCCAATAAAAGCCACCACATAACATTTGAAATAGACCAGTTGTAGAGCGACACATAGTCAACAAGTTATCATTGTAGCCTTGCTAGTACTCTATACGACTTTCACATTTGGTTGGAAGTGCCATGTGACTAGTGCACATTCTCCTTGCATACTTCCTCCTCCTTGTTCCCCAGGTGCTTCCTACTTTATCCCTCATGGGGAAGAACGTGGAGTGTGAAATTGTCAGGCAATGACATCGAAGTCCGACACTGACAGGTTAAACAGCTTGATAGAGGATTATTTAACAAATGGTTATGACATGCCGAGCGACACAGACGATGATTATGACTATGAGAGGAAACTATGGAAGAGCTGGCTGGACCTTTGACAGAGAGTTGGCTATGTAGCAAGTGGAAGGGCAGCGGTCATTTGATTAAGATAATAATTGGATTCATTATGACATCACAGGCTGTGACCTGCTAGTCTCGTCTTGGTGGATACAAGTGTGTATTTCCATTCTCTTCCGTGTTAAATGGCCTTTTTGAGGAAGCAAATTGCTCTGAGCAAGACATAGATTTGGAGTTGTAAATCACTGATGCTTTTAAGCTACACTGTGTTCTATTTATGTGTTTTAATAAAAGATGGATATGTGTAGTGTGTACTTTTGACTGTTTTAGTGCAGGATACTTGGCTTGGAATAAATAGGTCGGTTCTTACAACCTTTCGTCTGGTTTTCAATGCATGCTTGTTACACATTTTGATTGGTTGGCTTCCTTGACTGCCAGGATGCTGAATCCAAGAATAAATGCCAGCAATACCAGCCAATCATCATCATCATAAATGGCGACAGAAGTGACGAATTAGAGCAAGCCAAATTGTTCAGATAAGAATCTCATCAATCTAAGTCGTTTAAAAATCCGTAGTGTTAATGTAAACAAACCTAAACTCAAAAACAACAGTACCAGGTGAGTGCATTATGAACTTCAAAGATGTTTATGTGTGTAACGGCAGTTAAGGCATAGGATTCATGCCTGTCTGCGACACTGAAACACTATGTGAATCATAACTTCTCTTAGTGAGCTTGGGAGCAGCTTTCATCCGTTGACAAGCTGAGAATGGCGGGGAAGGTGGCTAATAAAAGAGGTTTATCTAAGATCAATTCTTCGCATTGTGTGGGGTGGTTTTTTTTCTTTTTTTTTTTTTAGCCATGGGTAGCTAAACTAAATTCTACACGCTAAGTTTCCTGTCGCATGAAATGTATAACCTGTGGATTCTTGTCTTAAAGGAAACAGTATAATCACCCCAGAACATTACGGAACTGTAGGAGACATAGCAATCATGAACGGACATGACAAATGCATTGGATAGTTTGATACGGATTTGTTGGTTTCTTGTGTAATCTTTTTTTTTAGAAAGTTAAGTTCTAGAACAAGACTATTCTTCTTGTCATTCAGTTGTTCTAACCGCTTTCCTAGATCACATATAATACTTTCTAGCTTTAAAACATTTCTTTAAGCTCAGTAATAAGAAATATTTTTGAAATATACATTGCATTTTTCCCCTGGGAAGAGAGCATGAGTTCAAAATAAAGTTTAATTCATTTTTTTATCCAGTGGCTTATACTTTGTAATACCTGAAATGATCCAGGTTAGGGTCTAGAAAGCCCCAAACGTGAGCCACTTTAGAGAATAGAATTTTCAAAGATTTGTCTGAAAAATTAGCAATACAGTTCGTAGAAATATCAAAAAAAAAAAAGAAAGCGCTAACATTGAAAAAAACGTTTGGTAAAGATTTAAGGTACACTTTATCCAAGTTTCAAGTGAATCTGGTTGACAGATTGGGAAACTAAGTCATAATTGTGACTTCCAGGTGAAAACGCAATTGACTTACATTGTAGTCCACAGAGAATGCATAGATTTACCAACGGCTACCCGACTAAAGCAAAACACAAACACACACACACACACACACACACACACAAGAAGAAGAAGAAAAAAAGGGATACAGAGTATTGTCGCCTTGTGCACAGCATCGTTTAACCCTCCAAGTAGCTAGACTTCACGTTTCGGAGCCATCTGAGAGACGGTTTTGGAGAAGTCAAGAATTGAGAAAACAGACTGAGGAAGAGGCACTTTCATCATTAGGCACCGTAGGTCAGGGATGAAACAGGAGCACCTTTGACTGAAGACAACAGGATTAAATTTAAGGAGGAATATGATGCACTCGGAAGTCAAATGTGGTGTGCTGTGTTCTTGCAGAAACTGTGTTGCTGGAGGGACACTTTTGGATAAAACACATTTGATAAATACACCTGTGTGTGGGTGAGTTCTCCGATTTAATGGTGATAATGGTGATGCATTGAAATTGTTGCAGATTAGTGCCACGAGAGTCTCACAAATGCTCACTTACACCTGAAATCAGCGGACCTTCCATAAATGCTCATAAATAGTTACTAAGACTCAAACACAACTTCAATTAAAACAATTATGTTTCCAAAATGAGATGGTCACCACTTAAATCAGCTCCCCAATTAAGGTACCACAAATACACGTTTAACACTTGTATTTACTAATGGCCATCCTTTTTTTTCAGAAGTGAAAGCATGAAATTAAACCACTGTTGCCTGCTGCCAACAGTCATAAGCCAGGGATGTAGTAGATTTCTTGATAGAGGAATTATTCACTTGGAAGTCATGTTTGGTATTCTGTTTCATTGTCGAAACGGTGTTTCTGTTCAGGTAATTTCTCAAGCCTGTGCTTGAAAAATTTATCACTGTGCCCCGATTTTTGGCCTTTGTAGTAAATTGGTTGCACTTTTCGTGTTGAAAAATTATAAAATTGTTGAACACCGTTAATATGAAAACCACCTATTTATTTATTTTCATTTTATTTTTTAAAAATATACAGAGCTACCAGAATAAAAAAACAAACACAACTGCTCGCAATATCAATTATTGATGCTTGGTCAGATGATAGAGAGTAAAGGTTTTCAAACTCTTCAATGCGATAAAGGGGTGTGCTTAAATATTGAGACAATATATTAGTCATTATATAGAATAGTCAGTATGCAAATAGACAAAAGAGACAAAAAAAATTCCAAGCATGAAATTTGATTGTCCTGTTTGTTAAGGCAAAACGCAACGAATAGTTCTCTTGGAGGAATTCTTCAGACTTTCTACATCATGAATATGTCCATATTATGTGTTCCCACAGATGTACATCATCTTTTCTCAATATATTTCGAGGGGAACATTGATAGTTTTGCCAGCACGCAATTACAGTTTTAATTATTTTGACAGAGCTCGTTATTTTTGCATACTAAAGTAGATCGTCACTTTCAAAGTTACCGAGACATGCTTAAAAAGACCCAAAGCAAACATTTATGTTGTGAAGATGTCAAAATACGCCTTCCATTGTCCGTCCACCTTCTTAAACAACTGCAAATATCTGTAAACATAAAGATGTAATTCTGGTCACTTTCCGTTATATTAAATAAATAACAACATTTAAAGTCTACAAAACATTAATGATTCTAAATTCATGAGACCATTCTTGCAGAAAATCAACTGTACATCTCTTTGTGGTACTACTGATACAGTGGTAGCTAAAGCAATTATATTTGGGTTGGTAAGGTCATGAGCTACAAATTGGTACAAACATCAAGACTTGTTCCGGCCTAATTGTCAAACAAACACAGTGAAAATGAAATGGCTGGGTTTTGTAGTGTTTATGTTTATTTCTCTTCCAAAACAACAGACAACACTGTAAACATGTTTTGCTTTGGTTCCTGACAATATTATCCATTTCTTTTTTACACGGCTATATTTCCTAGACTAAACAACATATAAAAAAAATATGGCAATATTTTTGGGATAATATTGTTAGGAATCGAACAAAGCCATTTTTACTGTTTTACCTTTTATTTACCAGAAGAAAGAGACGGAAATAGCATTAAACCAGACCATTTCATTATCACTGTGTTTAATTAACAATTAGGCAAGGACAAAGATGGATCTTTGCACGTACCTATAGTTTATGATTATACTAACCCAAAATATATACTTAAGCTATATTTGCATCTGTAAATAGTACTTTATGAAGCTGTGAAATTGGCTTTCATCGAAAACAGTTGCATGTATTTAGATTCATTAAACATATTTTCAAATTATTCGTGAAATTTCTTAAAACTTTGAAAGGATGTGCAGTAAGCTGTATCATATATATTCCCTTTTAGTGTGAACAAAGCGAAATTTATATACATGTATAATGTTGATCAGCACCAGCCCCCCCCCCCCCGACATTCCATGCAAACCTGTCTATTATATAGTGTCTAACTACAAGCATGCTGGTACTAGAATCATAGTCGTACGAACACGAATCGATCACCCTTATTTTAATTCGGAGCAGCTCGCTTAAAGTAGTTAGACAACATCAAAAAAGGTTCGGGTTTTGGAACCAAACATCAGGTACTTTCGATTTGTTACCATAAAAAGTTTACCTGCACGGAATACTTTGTACTATAATCACTGTTTTCCCCACAAACGTATTGCATATTACTTAGACCACCAAGGTATTGCTATTGTTAGGTACGGTTTTATGGGTGACTCACGTTACTTGTATGTGGACATTTATTAATGATTATGCTGCCACCTCTTTGAAGAATACCTGTAGTTGTAAACTTTAGATGTCACAGTTTCCTAGCTTGATTTGCCTTATGTTTTTTCCGAGATGGGCAAAAATGACATTTATTGTGTCCCTAAAAACGTGATCTGGAGTGATACACATTACTTGCAACAAGGGTGCTTCTCTTAAGCCTATTGATACTTATCTAACAAACAGAATCAGCTTGTTTCATTGATAATCCTTACAGCACTCTACGAGAGTCTGCAGAAGCAAAAACACAAGTCATTTCGTCGAGTCAATTGACAGCTACATGATTGATCAAAGACAACATTACTACAACGAATTCACGTCAAGAGTGTGCCTTTGGGAGTAAAAAGTCTTCAGCCATTTTTCAAAGAAAATCCATCTCGTTTAAAACATTATTAGTGCTTCACAATAATGACATAAGCTCTCGTTTAAAACATTATTAGTGCTTCACAATAGTGACAATAGCCAGACAGATTGTGTCCGAATGTCCAGACATTGAGACATCCCACATTAAGAATTTCAATACGGTTAATCTAAAACAGCCTAAAGTTTCTAAAGCAGTCAAAGAACTACAAGATAGATTTGTAGTCACTAACATAGATAAGGCAGGTAACAATTTTGGGATCATCTGCAAAAAATATTATCTGGATGTTTTGAAAAAGGAACTTGGTATAAACAATATTTCAGACATAAGAGGAAATGACGTTTATAAATTACACAAACAATCCATTGACAATTTGATTGATGCACATAAAGATGAGATGAAAAGGAATTTTAATATCAAAATTTCTGAAGAGGACTCCTCTATTCCACTTTTGTTCTGGATACCCAAATTACATAAAAACCCTTTTAAATCTAGATTCATAGCTGGTGCTTCAAAATGTACTACAAAGCAATTATCAAAAGAAGTAACATTGTGTTTGACTGCAATTAGGAATCATTTTCGTAAATACTGTAATGCAATTTCTAGAAACTGTGAAATAAATTGTTTTTGGAGTATTAACAATTCTTCCGAGTTTGTATCTAAAATCAAAGATGTAAAGGCAAAAAATATCAAATGTTTTGATTTTTCTACACTGTACACAAATCTACCCATAGATGAAGTCAAAAGTTCACTTTCAGAATTAATTAGCAAAATGTTTAAACATAATGGTAAACCATACATAAATATTAATTCATATACAAAGAAAGCATACTGGTCACACAATAAATATTCAAAAAGTAACGTTAAATCTTACACTGTTGAAACTTTGATAGATGCTATAAAATTTCTCTTGGATAATACTTTTGTTCAATGCGGACCACTGGTTTTTCAACAAATAAAAGGCATTCCAATGGGTAGCAACTGCTCCCCTTTACTGGCAGATTTATATTTAACCTGGCTTGAATTTAAGTATATGAATAAATTGATGAAAAAGGACTTTCAAATGGCTACAAAATTATCAAACAACGCAAGATATATTGATGACATTGCTTGTGTAAATGTACAAAATTTCAATGAAATTGCTAAAGAAATTTACCCAAAAGATATCCCTTTGGAGGGTAACAATTCAGATGGTTTCAGAGATGTATTTTTGGACTTGGATATTCAGGTCACTAATGACAGGTTTTGTATTAAAGTCTATCACAAAATAGATGAGTTTAACTTTGAAGTAGTTAATTATCCTTTCCCGGACAGTAATATTTCCGATACTATTGGATATAATACATTTTTGTCACAAATTTTGAGATTTGGTCGTATTTGTTCTAAATTTCAGGACTTTGCATCAAGAACCAAATTTATTTACAATAAACTTGAGTCAAGAGGATTCAAAGGTGTACTTTTGATCAAATATTTCTACAAATTTTGCTGTAAATATCCCGAGATGGTTAGAAAGTTTGGCTTCAATAATTTTAGAGATTTTAGACTTGCCTGTTTTGCTACTTAATTTCATCTTTTGACACCATTATGTTTAAACGTTCACCTTTCGGACATTTTAGGCTAGCTTGTTTTCTGTTAGGTAAACCCCCAGGGGCTACAGGTAGCAAGAAGCGGCCTACGACAGTTACAAGCTTGCCTAATTGTACTTGATATCTGGTTAATATTTTCATTGCATTCTTTTGACATAAATACAAAAGACTTCCATTCTTTTCTGACTTGCCCTATAATTCTACTGTTAACATCCAAAGATTATTAGAAAGTCTGGCTGCAATAATCTACAGTTTTTAGACTTGTCTGTTTTGCTACTTAACTTTATCTTTTGGCATCTTTCTGTTTTAATATTCACTATCAGACATTTTAGGCTTACATGTTTTCTGTTAGGTAAACTCCCAGGGGCTACAGGTAGTAAGAAGCGGCCTACGACAGTTGCATGTTTGCCTAATTGTACTTAAAATCCTGTTAAGAAAAATTTGTTTTGATAGCATGTTTTTGGCATAAATGCTAATGACTTCCATTCTTTTCTGACATGCCTAAATGCACATTTACTCACTATTAAAAAATTACTCAAAATTGACAGTATTTTCTCAAGTGTCACAAACCTGACACATTAAGTTGACACATTGACTCAGGGTTGGCAGTTAAATAGAGCTTAATTGTTTGAGGAGTAGGTGTCATCATGGAGTTTGTTTTACATCTCTGGTACAGGATGTACATTGTTGCAGTCCTTGTTAGGATTTTCCTTGGTTTGTACAGGTGGTCAAGCTGCAACTGTTTATTTTACAATCACTGGGACTGAATATAATGCCCCAGCTTGTTTCCACTTCAGTTAAACATTGGCGGATGGTTGAACTAGGAAAAGCTGTCCAGCTAGAAAGGGTACATTTTGGTTCAGGGGTAAGTCAAATTGTTCTTATCTGAACCTGTACTATGAAAATTTGGTAATTATGGTTTGTTTGACAGGTATTCTTCTTTGATATGAAGCTCTGCATTTACAAGCAAAACTTCACATATTTAGCTAATTCATCAATTGCCACGTTCATATTTATTCATTATTATGTGGGTTGTCTTTGCTGAACATTTAGCTTAGGCAAGGAGCTGCTACTCAGAGAGACGTGTACGGGTAAAAGGCTCCGAAACACGTTGAGTAGTTACCCGCTGAAGACCCTTTAATTTAATTGGGCTGATACAGCCTATGTCAAAATTTTACAGAGGAACGTGTGCAATATAGACAATAGTAATTCCATATATATACAGGTTAGACAGGGACAGGTTAGCTTATGGAGAGTAAAGAGTTCGAACTGCGGAATAGGATATTGACTACTAGGAAGTGGTT
>CAXHWN010002028.1:0-12000 GCA_964020975.1 Hermodice carunculata | reverse complement strand
ACTGCAGAAAAAACGTACAATTAACCAATGTCAGAAACGTGTAAGACGTCCGCGGATCGAGTGACCTACCCAGCAACGGAGAAAGGCCAGTTGCCAAGCACAGAGTGGGGGTGTGATTGTTGCGTTGCAGTGGCAGCTCATAGTACTAGCCAATTTGGCCAGTGTCCTTGAGGCAATTATTCAGCAGTGATGAGTGGCCCAAGGGCAGTTATTCAGCACCAAAGCTCCTCACCCAATCTCTATTCTCCAAACAAAAATCTTGATTCATATTTTTTCATTTCCACTGATGTGAATCCTAGGCCACTCTCGAAAAGTAATTTTGTGTTTCCCTTAGCCCTGCCAAAGATAAAATTCACTGCCTGTTGCATTTGTAGGGCCTGTATTTTTCCGTTTCAAAAAACTAGAAATTCCGTTTCACCAGTCACAAATTTCTAAATTCTGTTTCAGTAGTTTTCTTTGTATGTGAAACACATTAAGGCAAAACAGCAAATTCCGTTTCAGAGGTGACAAAAATTCATTATTCCTTTCCGTTTCCGTTAAAAACGGAAAAATACAGGCCCTACATTTCTTTCCTTTAATTCACAATAAATTTCCATGCTGTTTTATTAAATCTATCATCCCAAAAAGTTGTTTCCTATCTCCCACCCACCCCCCACCCCCAAAAAATCTAGACTGATAGCAATGTACAGCAAACCAAAAGCAGTTCTTCAGTACATGTGTTAGCTGCCGAGGAGGAATTAACAGCTATCCCCATGTTTCTGACATCTGCATGACATCATTTAGGAATTGAATGTTCTTATAATTACCCTGTCGCCTTATAACATCACAGCGTGTTAACCGCAATGCATCTTGGGGGATCACCTGGGACAATTAAACTTAGCCAGCAGTTCAGACTCTCAGTGGAGTAGTACGTTAGATGCAGTGTTGACTCTTGCCAAGTTGCCGATGTGACACGTGTATTCCAGTTTCGATCAAAGAAAGAAACTGCCGAAAGTTAACTGTTGCATGCTGAAGTGCACAAGTTCTAAGAGGAAAACACCTGGATTCAGCTTTTACCAGTTTCCGCCCGAGGCCTGTCAAGTAGAAAGAGGAGATTTTGTAATGGCAGAGTGTAACTTAGACATCAATTACAAAGATAATTTTTTGGTGATGGTCATCAGTTTATATGTCAGCAGAGCATTAGGCCCATGGGCCTCTTGTTTTTTCATTACTGGCAGCCACCATGGCAATTACCGTAGTTGCTATGGTCAGGTTTTTTCCGATTCCTGGTATTGTTTGATGTAGAAAGTCGCATCCCTTTGAAAATAATATTTGACTACACAACTACACCATGGTTTTTTTTTTAAAATTCAGATGAAGCTGATGATGAACGTCAAATTCTCTTTACTCGAATTCCATTGCAACCATGGTAACTGACTTAATTGGCTCATGAACTTGATCTGTGTTTCAGGTGAGTGCCATGGAGCTGGTTCAGGAGATCTACCAGGTGTTGATTGACCGAGAGGACACCTGTCACCGTACTTGTTTCTCCTTACAACTAGATGGCGTCACGCTCGACAACTTTGCAGAACTGAAGAGCATTGAAGGCCTTAAGGAGGGATCGGTCATTAAAGTGGTTGAGGGTAAGATAGAAATTAGAATCATAGCAAGACAAGAAGGGAAGAGGCTTGCTCATGGTGGAAAAATTTTGAGCAGTGGCACTGATTATTCAAGCATATGCTGGGCTTCCTCTGTACATAACATTTGTACCAAAATACATAAAATCTATTGCTTTGACTTTTTTATGTTTGGTAATAATCCTTTAATCATAATAATAATTGGATGTTTTGGACAAATTAGCTGTTTTACCGATTTTACACAATTATTCATAGCTTTGGAGTGGAAATGAAAATATGGAGAGGAAGCTTTGCATACAGCTCTTCAGAGGTTGGCCTGCCAAAAGAAAATGTCTATAACCAACAAATTAAAATTTTGCACAACCCGTTTTAACAGCACATGTACTGCATGTCTTGTCACCAAAAGTTGTGTGCATGGTAAACGGGTGCGGGTGCCGCTTAACTGTGCAACCCCTGCATAATGAAACTATGGGCCTTTTGCAGTTTGTGCAGGCTTTTAAGTGTGTGTGTGTGGGGGGGGAGGGTGTAAATACATGTAAAAAATTGGAATTCAGTTACAAATCTGTACATGAACTCAACAGGTTCATTGTGTGTGTGTGTATGTATGTGTGTGTGTGTGTGTGTGTGTGTAAATACATGTGAAAAAAATTGGAATTAAGTTACAAATCTGTACATGAACTCAACAGGTTCATTATGTATGTCCAGTGTTATGTTAAAGGCATCATTGCTGTGAAGTGCTGTATTCGAGTAAGTAAGTGATTACCGACCAGCTGGTTTACAGTAGCTGAAAGGTGACAACTGGAATTGCAGCACGGGGAGGGCATCGATTTATCTCGAAAAACATTTACAGGACAACTGGGCAGAGGGTTGAATATTTGAAGGATAAGTTGCAGTGCGCAAGGTCCCACTGTTTGAACGGAACTGTAGATGGCGCTTTGCAGTCAACAAGGACTGCCTTCAGGAAGGAATGTTCAGTATAGTATTTTGAACTTACCTATCAGTTTGTTCAGTTCAGCATTGAATCATTCACATGCTGAAGTCAAAGTAATGTCAAAAAATGCAACAATCTTTATGTTTTGTGTAGCTTACTGCATGCCTTACTGGATAAATCATTCCCTGCAAGAATATTGATGTGTAAGTATTAACATCATGGCCTCACACACACACAAAGTCTTAATGCCATTTGAAGGACAAGACTTAGCAGCTTGATGTGTAGAGTATTTTGACAGTTCAGCCGAGCTCTGAGAAAACTTACAAGCCGTGCAGGTAGATGGATGCTAACTGTTTCAGTGCCACAAATTTCAGACTTAGTCAACAGCTTTTTCTTAAGGCAATGCACCCAGTGGCCACCAAGAAAAGCTGTTGACCTGGGATATTCTCTCAGGAACTATTATTGTCATGCTGGTGCTTTAATGAAAGGTCTTTTTACGATTAATACCAATCTTGGGTGCTCATGATAATTCAGACTAGTTTAACTTAAATAGATGGGCTTTAGTCCTGCCTGGCACTGAAAGGGTTAAGGTGAATTACCGTGCAGACCATATTTGCCTTTGCATTTGCAATATGATAGGGATCAGTCTGCATTGTGTTTTGAAGCCAGCATGTACCAAAGGTCATAAGCTTTTATGGTTGTCTCATTGCTGAATGATTAAGATAGAGTGCCTCAAGACTTAACCCTTCCCTGGGCGGAATAAGACGGACTCCGAAGCTGGCCTTGACGTGTGGATTAGTTGCTGTTAATCAGCACCAAAGAAAGCAGTTGACCTGGGGCATGCCATTATGATTTAGAATTACAGTGGTACCTGCTATTTAAGACCACCCTTAATGCCAGACAAAGTGGTCACATGTGACAGGTGGTCTTTCACTGCAGGTGAGCTAGCAAAGAAGTTGAAGGTTAATGTCTTGAAAGGGCAGTATTAACTCTTTCAGGGCCAAATTTTGGACTGACTCAACGGCTTTTCTCAGTTGGTGCACACCAAGAAAAGCTGTTGATCTGGGATATTCTCTATGGAACTATAGGTACTTGAATCAAAGGTCCTTTTACTAGGAACACGTATCTTGGATCCTTATAACAATTCAGACTAGATTGGTTCAGGTAGATTGACTTTCAGTGGTCTCTGCAACTTAAAATAGAAGGGAGATTTACCCTGCCCTTTTCTTTTGCTCCCTGCCTTTATATTTTGCTCCCTGCCCCTTTTCTGTGATATATACATCATGCTTAGACGGTTTATGGCACTTTTCTTCAATTTTGACTACAAATATTCTGTATGTAAGCAGAATTCAAAGAAAATATATCAAAAGCGGTATTTTCACCATAATTTAGATACACTTATCAAAATTTCTTCAGTTTTGCATGAAACATGCGCTATTTTATCTAGAACCGTACTTTTGAGGTGTCGTTGTGGTCCCTACCCATGTTGACAAGTTGCCCTTCTCAGATCAAGCTGCCCTGCCCTTGTGAAAACCTACAGAGACTACTGACTTTAGTCGCGCTTGGCGCTGAAAGAGTTAAAAACTAGTGCCTCCTTCACGAGAGCAGCTCTAGATAGAGCAGGTGACACTGGATTAGCAAAAGTGTTAAATTCTAGTGCCATTCTTAAATTGAAAACTTAAAAGCAGACAACAGTTTCATTGCAAAAAATGGGCGATTTTCTGGTGATTTGAGCTGGAAAGTGTTAAAAGCTATCACAGTTGTACCTGCTGAACATGTGGCTAATGGATGGAGAGGTCACTGGCTTTTTAAGGTCACACTCTGGGGGGCGAAGTGTCAATGTTTTTGGTCAATTCACCGGAGAATTACCAAGTTACAGATCTGCTATATATGTGTGCTCAAGACTCTTTTCCTTTGCTGCATTGATGACCAAGATACAATAGGTACATGTACTCTTGCATGGAAGCCAGGGGAACAGCAAGGAAAGTCCAGAGAGCTGTGATTTGCATTAACCCTTTCCGGCTCAGATTGCCCAAAAAAGAAAAAAATAATAAAAAATAAATTAAAAAAAATAAATAAAAGTGCGCAAATTTGTGCAAATTGTTGTCTGCCGTGATTACTTTACTTCAGTTTGTTGTCAACAGAAAATGTGTCTGGTGAGTACTTGACACAAAGACTTATCATGATAAGCTGTGCCAAAGAAAGCTGTTGACTCGGTCTTATCCTGACCAGGAAGGGGTTAACAGGACTAGTCTACATGTTTGCCCAGCAGCAGGTCGTATATTTGCAACTGTACATTTGCATTCGGTTTCATTCCCTGCCAGTTGAATGTCTTTCTTTTTCCCCGCCCAAATTTATTCACTTAATGGGAATAGCTCGGAGCATCTGACTTAATATAGGGGCACAATGAGTGACTGGAGTGAAATTTCCATCAAAGATGAGTAGTGGCAATGAACATAGCATTCTCCTTAATTAATGCCCAGGGCATAAGACGATTGAAATTGTTTTATGTTTTAGTCATAAAAACTCAGGTGTAATGTCATTTGTGCAGTTTATGGCTGAAGACCTCAGGATGCAAGAATGGTAATACCTTTTTTTTCCCCCAGTTGTATCTTTTCTTTCCGCTGTCAATGAATTAGGTGGGTAAGAGTGTTGTTTGACTAAACCCAGGTGTGTTGACAACCTCGGTGGCCATACTCCAGGTACAAACATGCCGGTGTACACTGAGGTCAGAGGTCATCCAGACTTATATCTGCACATGCATTCAAATATCACATTTATTTTGCACTTACTCTAGGACTTTGATAGGGCTTTGATAGTGCCCAGGTATATAATCCTATGTAGGGGCTAGGTGAAATATGAAGGTTGTGGACAGCCCTACTTCCAAGGTCATGGAGGTATTACAGTGGTCCCTGTCACCAGAGACCACCCCTACAGCAACAAAAAAGTGGTCTTATGAGACAGGTGGTCTTTCATGACAGGTAAATTAACATGGGAAGTATAGGACTTGGGAATCTGAAAAGTGGTCTCTCGTGAGAGGGTGGTATCCCACGACAGGGGTCTCTCGTGACAGGGACTACTGTATTACAAGTTTTGGTTTTCGCATGATTCATGTAACTAGACATGTTTTAATGATAGGACCTGTATATTGCGCAGGATTATAGTCCTTATCCAGGGCTGGGTCAAGTTTGAAGATGGATGGCCTTAACCTAAATTCAAAGGTCACAAGGCCACTTTAGTAAACTTGGATTCTGCATTGTAACTGCAGAATTATAAGTTTTGAATCAATATTGCACATGGGAATAGTCCTCAATCAGGGCATGGTCAGCTTAGAAGATGGATGACCTTGACCAAATTCTGAAGGTCACCGCAGAGTCTGGTTTCCGTATATTAAAAGACGTTTTTGACCTAGGGATTTCATATTGCACAGAAATGTAGTCTTCTATAAGAGCTTGGTGACCTTGAGTTAATTCTCAAGGTCACAGAGCCATACTGAATTTCGTGTGGTTAATGACTGTAGAATTTTTTGACCCAGGGCTTTTATTTTGTAGATGTTTATAGTCTTCTATTCAGGCTAGATCAACTTCAAAGAAGGGTGAACTTGACCTAATTTCCAAGGTCACAAGGCCACATTAGTAAATTTGGTTTCTGCATTCTTAGACATTAAGCTAGTATATCAATATTGCACATAATAGTCATCTATAAGGGCTTGATAAATTTCGAACATAGATAACTCTGACCCAATTCTCAAGGTCACCACACAATGTTTTGAGATAGGACTTTGTTACTGCCCAAGTATATACTCCTTTATAAGGGCTAGCTGAAGTTCTAAAGTGGTTGATAGTGACCTTATTTCTAAGGTCACAGAGGTACTACAATAAATTTTGGTTTCTGCTTGGTTATAACTTGAAAAGTTTTATGATAGGACCTGTGTTTTGCAGAAGATGATAGCCGTTATCCAGGGTTTAGTCAGGTTTGAAGATGGGTGACCCAATTTCCAAGGTCATAAGGTGATTGCAGCAAATTTGGTTTCTGCATCCTCAGAATTTAACTTAGGACTTAAATATGTGTCGTGATTAGTCCTATATTAGGGCTTGGTCAACCTAGAAGATGGTTGGCCTTAACCAAATTCTTGAGATGACCACACAGACACCTTTTAGTGAACTTGGTGCCCGAATGATAACTAAAGACATTTTTGACGTCATATTGTACAGGAATATAGCCTTCTAAAGGAGCTAGGTCCAGTGTGCAAATGGGTGATCTTGAGTCAAATCCCAAGGTCACAGAGCCTCATTACTGAATTTGGTTTCTGCTCAATAGCTGCAGAAGTTGTTGAGCTAGAGCTCTCCTATTGGACTTGTTTATGGTCTTCTATAAGGGCAAGGTCAAGTTCAAGGAAGGCTGACCTTGACCTAGTTTCCAAGGTCACAAGGCCATTTTTTTTAATCACTATCAACAAGGTAATGAGTGCAAATAATGACAGTTGGGGGGGGGGGCACTATATTTTACAAACATCTTGTTTTATTAATGTGTTGCTGCAAATATAGCGTCAGGTCAATCATATGGAAGAAAGGTAAGAACATGTCCTTTCCAGCCACTGCACGTAGTTGACTGATACAGGACTGGCTGACATGAAACCAGATTGTCATATAAGCATCTCAGTAAGTTAGACCGTTCAGTGGTGCAAAGGAGTCACTTAGGTATCAGCTGTTCCATGTCAGTTCCTTGCTGTCAACATTTGATAAACCTTACCAGAAGATACAAGATGCAAGAGTGTGTGTGTGTGGGGGGGGGGGGGGGGGGGTATGGATGGAATTTTTTCTATAAGTGGTGGGTGGGTAAATAGATTGGTCAGGAAACTGGAAACAAACAATAATTTATTTTAGTTAGCATTCATGAGATTGGGCAAGTGGATCCCTCTTCTAATGACATGCAATGACGTAAATGGTCAAAAACAGCGCAACTGTGTGTACCAGACTCCTAATAATAACTTGGTTTGACCTTAGCTGAGGCATTAAATGTCTCCGGGGTGAACATCTTTGCCTATCATTTACTACTGGACCCAATGAAAAGGTTCCGGTCACCATTTCTTATGCCTGGTGAGCTCTATATATATATACCTACTTTAGCACATGTAGCCTGGCATTGAGGTCATGGTCACAACATTGTTGTTGTAAATGTGCATTTTGCCACATCATGTATCTACTATCGTCAACAGTTGCAGTCTTTTTATTGCTGAATATTTTATTTCAGGCCTTTTGTGCTCATTCTATTTACTTCATATCTTGTCAAATGAATCTTGTCAGAGTGTTTCAGTCAGTTGACTGATTTTTTCAAAATCTGTATGAAGTGTTGGATGTCCTCCAGAGATACTAAATTATATAGGAAACCTGTCAATAGCATGTACTGTATTCATTCCAGTTGTAGCACATGGCCACAGACCACAGTTATAAATCCTTCTATTTTTCATATTAGCATTTTTTTGAGTCTAAAAAATCAGCATTTTGGTATTTTAAAATTCCGTGAACGGCATTTAACAGATAAAAATGTCAGAAAAATATGGACGGATTTTTGTTATACAATTCCCAGCTCGTTAATTTGTAATAATTGAAATACAAAACAACACGTGGATGTCAGCTTTATACAGGGGTATGAACTGTGCTCTTGCCAGGGTCACATCATTGTCCTTCCCCACCATAAAGTCCCCAACTGGCCTGGAAGACAGTGCACCTATATGACCACCAATGAAGCAACTCTGCGATGCAGCAAACCTGACTTAGCTAACTTTATTTAAACAGAAGCTAGAGCATGCTAAAACACAGTATTTTCACAATTACGGACTATCTCTGTTGGTATGCGCAAACCAGCCAATCACAACTGTGGTATGTAACCACATGCCCTAGTAGAAGCACACCCCTTACTTTATAGGCTTGGGGGATTTATTAAAAACTCAAAATTTTCAAAATTAATTACGTATATATGAAAGAAGAGAGTTCATTGTTGTTATTTTATGCTATTTGGAGTCTATAATAAGTGTAATTGCTTGTGGTATTGTAAATTAAGACATACCATTTTCACAAAACTCTGCCAAAACCATGTCAGCTGCAGGAAATCTTTGCATTAGCACAGCGTGCTACTATTGGAATGAATACGGTATTCATTGACTGAGACCCTGTACTGTTTGCCCCTTATCCAGCAGAGAGGAACTTGACAGCAAGGAGGGCAGATCCATTCAGCAGGCCAAGTGTGCTTCTCTAATTGAAAGTAAAAACTTGAAAAGACAGAAAGCTAAGAGAGGTTATTTTCTTATTTTCAAAAAATGCAAGAGTTTGGAATATTTAGAAATTGACATTTCTTGGGTAGAAAAAGTCCTATTTCCATGCAGTTCGATAGCATTCCCTGCTTATGTGCCCTCATCATGGTGGAGGTATATTTATGTTACCTGGCAACTCAGGCAGGCAGAACAGATCTGCAGTTAACCTTGGTTAACATGAACTTGCCCTTTTCAACCAAAATTGATTTTGATACATGTAGCTGCGTTTACCCTTATTGTCATATAAGGCAGAAGCTTAATTACAACTTGGTGTGACAAGACACTTTAAAGAAAGGCACTTGACCTGTAAGCTTCTCTGTGTACTGATCATTAACCCAGTGTTCTCAAAACTGGCCAAAACTAACTGATCATTGAATGCCGTCTGCTTTAATGTTTTTTTTCTAAGTTCAACAATAACAAAAGTAAATTTGAAGGAGAGTTGCTCATGGGACAATATCTCTGCCGTCTTACAAGATGGAGTTGGGGGGGGGGGGGGGGTTACAGAGACACTTTGCAGAAAAGTATTTGATGCATATGTGCAAATCTCTATGTACTGGTCATTCACTCAGTGCCCATTAAGCCGGCTAAAACCAGCTGATAGACAAATGTCCATTTTTTGACTAATTTCAACAACGACGAAAACAAATTTGAATGAGAATTGCAGGTTAGACCTATTCCTATAATATACATGTACACCCCAAGTCAACAATTTTGGTTGATGTGGATTGGAAGTTTCCCAAGCAAAGTAAAGCCATCCATCAACGTTCAACTCAGTCTTAACCCTTGAAGTGCTAATCATGGTTATAATCCGTTTCTCATTACCATTAAACATATAATGGTTAGAAGATTCAAAGTCCTCATGAAGATACCTTTTATTCAAATACCAGCAAGCCTAGTCTAAAGCAAAAAGTAGTCTTAGTCAACAGCTTTCTTCGGGGCACTTTGTTCACATTGCGTGCAAAGTACCCTGAGGAAAGCTATTGACTTAGTCTTAAATCAGCACTTTAAGGGTTAACTCAGTGGGAGAAAGGGTTCAAGAAAACTGCTTCAACTTACAGAAAAAAGCAGTAACTTTATAAACTATTGTTTATGCGATACCTTCTTAACATTCAGTCCCACAAAAGTGAAGGCATAGGGAATGTAGTGAAGGTGCCAGTCATTAAACGCCTCCATCGCCCAATGCCACCATTATATTTTATATTACAAATGTCTAGTACCTGTTTCTGTCCCCAGGATCACCCAGAGTGATTTTGCAGCACTTGGCACATTCAGGACTGGTCCTTATTAAAGTTTATGAAGTGAATGCAGAATGCCAGCGGATATGTAGGATTTGATTATTTATAAATCTTAGGCCCTGTCGGTGTTTTCAAAATGTTTTGTGCACCACTTCAAGATTGCTGGCTTCAAGACAGACACCAGGAAACTGAACAAACTAATGAAATACTCATGGATGAAAGGGTTTAATTATTATAGTCCATTCCGCCCCTCCCCTCCCCCAAGGACAAGCGAAAAATCAAGTTGCATAACTGACATTTTCCCATAGGAGACTTGGTTACCTCGCTGATCTGAATTGACTCTTACTACACAATCACCATGTATTAGGTTCACATGAGACGAGGCTAACCAAGCTGTTTGCCTGCTTAACAGACCCAGCTCTGTGTTTTCTCCATTCCGTACATGGTACAGTACGCAGCTTGGTCTGCTTCAGAGGCCAACGACCTGTTGTTGCCACAATGTAACAGCTTGGTGGTGATGGAGTGTAACCAAGTGTAACAGAGTACAGAACTGCTCACCTGTGACTGAGGGAGTCCACCCAGCCACATGTGTTTTGTTTGTTGTAAGCATCATGGTGTTCTGGGTTGATCACCCTTACTCTTGGATTATGGCCAGGGTGCCTCAAGTGATTTCAGAAAGGACTTGATGTGGTGACTTTGGAGTGAAGTCCACATAATACCATAACATGGAAAGTTATATATATATATGTATATGTGTATATATATATATATATATATATATATATATATATATATATATATATATATATATATATATATATATACATATATATATACATATATATATATATATATATATATATATATATATATATATATATATATATTAATGTCAATTATTATTGGAGTGGTGCACTCCTCACACAGGTGAAAATATTATTTTATAAAGGGGGGGGGGGGGACCCCAAAACATGAGCAAAAGGTCTTCAGATATTCAGAAGTTTTGTAGATCTAAAGGTAGAATCTGAAAAGTGTCAGAAAACTCCTAAGGAGAAAAATACCAAAGCTCAGAGGGAGAAGGGCAAACCTTGATTTTGACTGATTGAAGTGTTTGGTGATGTAAGAATCACAGATCTGTACAAGACCCGGCAATTCTGTTGTATCAGCTGTATAGTTCTCAGGGTTTTTGTATTTTAAACGTTCTCGTAGTCAATGTTCCCTGCCACCAAAGGTGGCATATGGGGACATGGAATTAGTAGACATAGGGGCAGTTTCCGTCCGTCCGTGAGCATATCTCTAGAACCCTAAGAGATAGAAAAATGAAATTTATTATACCAGAGATGCATCATACCACAGGCATGTGCGCTGTGTATTGTTTTTCACCTGGAAAACGGCCCAAGAACATTTCCATTTTCATGTGTCAGGCAGCATATCTCTAGAACCCTTAGAGATAGAATAATGAAATTTATACCAGAGATGCATCATACCAAGGGTAGGTGGGCCATTTGTTGCTTTTGACCTCGCCCTATTTTCAAGGTCACAGGGCCCAAGAACATATCAATTTTTGTGCATCCAGACATGCTGTATACATTGTAAAGCTTTCCTCTGTATATTGTAGCTGGGGACATGGATCCTTTGGATCACTGCACACTTATTTTTTAATTGTGTAACCCTCCATCCAAACTCACTTGCAAATTACATTAAGTTATAAAAACCAAAATTTCTTGTTGCCACCAGGGGTAGTGCTTTGAGATTTTTTTTTGCCCTGTTTTGAATTTGACTTGTCCTGGTCTGTGGGCATGCAAGCGGTGGAGCCCTGGGTGCATGATAGCTGCTAACTCAATGTCTGTTTTGCAGCATTAACATAAGTGAAATGAATCCTCAGCTTTGTGATGTAGCTTCTTG
>CAXHWN010002027.1:0-17785 GCA_964020975.1 Hermodice carunculata | reverse complement strand
AAGAAATGACGTATATTAATTACTCAAACAATCCATTGATAATTTGATACATACACATAAAGATGAGATGAAAAAAAAATTAATATCAAAATTTCTGAAGAGGAC
The DNA here is from genome assembly GCA_964020975.1 of Hermodice carunculata. NCBI lineage: Eukaryota > Metazoa > Annelida > Polychaeta > Eunicida > Amphinomidae > Hermodice > Hermodice carunculata. The sequence continues at coordinate 17,680 of CAXHWN010002027.1, read as the reverse complement.
TCCTCTATTCCACTTTTGTTCTAGATACCCAAATTACATAAAAACCCTTTTGAATCTAGATTCATAGCCGGTGCTGCAAAATGTACAACGAAACAATTATAAAAAGAAGTAACATTATGTTTGACTGCAATTAGAAATCATTTTCGTAAATACTGTAATGCAATTTCTAGAAACTGTGAAATAAATTGTTTTTGGAGTATTAGCAATCCTTCCCAGTTTGTATTTAAAATCAAAGATATAAAAGCAAATAATAAAAAAAAAAATGTTTTGATTTTTCTGCACTGTACACAAATATACCCATAGATGAAGTCAAAAGTTCACTTTCAGCATTCATAAACAGAATGTTTAAACATAATGGTAGACCATACATTAATATCAATTCATATACACAGAAAGCTTATTGGTCACACAATAACTATTCAAAAAGTAACGTTAAATCTTACACTGTTGAAACTTTGATTGATGCTATAAAATTTCTTTTGGATAATAGTTTTGTTCAATGCGGACAATTGGGTTTTCAACAAATAAAAGGCATACCAATGGGGGAGCAACTGCTCCCCTTTACTGGCAGATTTGTATTTAACCTGGCTTGAATTTAAGTATATGGATAAATGAATGAATTAATGAAAAAGGACTTTCAAATGGCTATAAAAGTATCAAACAACGCAAGATATATTGATGACATGCCTTGTATAAATGTACAAAATTTCAGTGAAATTGCTAAATAAATTTTCGCAAAGATATCCCTTTGGAGGGTAACAATTCAGATGGTTTCAGAGATGTGTTTTTGGACTTGGATATTCAGGTCACTAATGACAGGTTTTGTATTAAGTCTATCACAAAATAGACGAGCTTTACTTTGAAGTAGTTAGTTATCCTTTCGCAGACAGTATATTTTCGGATACTATTGGATATAAATCATTTTTGTCACATATTTTGAGATTTGGTCGTATTTGTTCTACATTTCAGTACTTTGCATCTAGAACCAAATTTATTTACAATAAACTTGAGTCAAGAGGATTCAAAGATGTACTTTTGATCAAATATTTTTACAAATTTTGCTGTATTTACCCCGACATGGTTAGAAAGTTTGGCTTCAATAATTTTAGAGATTTTACATTTGCCTGTTTTGCTACTTAATCTTATCTCATGGCATCTTTCGATTTAAATGTTCACCTTTCAGACATTTTAGTCCAGCTTGTTTTCTGTTAGGTTAAACCTTCAGGGGCTACAGGTAGCAAGAAGTGGCCAACGACAAAACTTGCCTAATTGTACTTGATATCTGGTTAATATTTTCATTGCATTCTCTTGACTTATTACACATATGACTTTCATTCTTTTCTGACTTGCCCTATAATTTTACTGTTAATATCCAAAGATTATTAGAAAGTTTGGCCACAATAATTTGCAGTTTTTAGACTTGCCTGTTTTGCTACTTAACTTTATCTCTTGACATATTTCTGTTTTAATATTCACTTTCTGACATTTTAGGCTTACATGTTTTCTGTCTGGTTAAACCCCCCTGGGGCTATCGGTAGCAAGCAGCGGCCTACGGCAGTTACATGTTTGCCTAATTGTTCTCAATTCCTGTTAAGAAAAATTGTTTCGATAACATGTTTTTGGCATAAATGCTAATGACTTTCATTCTTTTCTAGCATGCCTAAATGCACATTTACTCAATATTAAAAAACTCAAAATTGACAGTATTTTCTCAAATGTCACAAACCTGACACATTACGTTGATACATTGACTCAGGGTTGGCAGTGAAATATAGCTTAATTGTTTGAGGATTAGGTGTTATCATGGAGTTTGTTTTACATCTCTGGTGCAGGATGTACATTGTTGCAGTTCTTGTTAGGATTTCCCTTGGTTTATATGTGGTCTAGCTGCAACTGTTTATTTTACAATCACTGGGACTGAATATAATGTCCCAGTTTGTTTCCACTTCAGTTAAACATTGGCGGATGGTTTAACTAGGATAAGCTGTACAGCTAGACAGTGTACATATTGGTTCAGGGGTAAGTCAAATTCTTCTTATATGAACCTGTACTATAGAAATTTGGTGATTGTGGTTTGTTTGACAGGTATTCTTCTTTCATAATGAAGCTCTGCATTTATAAGCAAAACCTCACGTACTTAGCTAATTCATTAAATGCCACGTTCATATTTATTCATTATTATGTGGGTTGTCTTTGCTGAATATTTAGCTTAGACAAGGAACCGCAACTCAGAAAGACATGTACAGGTAAAAGGCTCCGCAACATGTTGAGTGGTTACCCGCCGAAGACCTTTTAATTTATCATTTGGGCTAATACAGCCTATGTCAAAATTTTACAGAGGAACGTATGCAATATGGACAATAGTACTTATATGAATATAGGTTAGACGGCAACAGGTTAGCTTATGGAGAGTAAAGAGTTTGGACTGCGGAGTAGGATAATGACTACTAGGAAGTGGTTTGGACATAAAGACACAAATACAATATACATATATATATATATCATAGTTTCAACCTGCTCTTCCTTTATAAAAAAATGATCGACCCTGCCTGAAAGAATTTATCGAGAAAGTCGCCGTCATGTGCCGTTATTTTGCAGTAAAGTCAACTCAAACACAACATTTTATTTTAACTTGCCTAGAGGGTTAATTAGGGCCAGGGAATCGGCATAGCTGCATAGTCACGGTGGTTCGGTGAAACAGCATAACCACGGTGTTGTTCAGTGATTGTTATGGTAATATTTCGCCAGGTTCCAGGTGTCCGTTCTCCAGGTTACCAGGGCAAGTGGTCGTTAGAGTACTTTTTATGACTTACTGTCTTAACTTTAATCTGCCAGCTCGGTTGTGTCTGAAGCCGTTATCATCGTTAGCTGCAGATCCAAATGCGACACGATCCCTTGAGCCAGCAGATCATGCACGTTGGTGAGCGCTATTTTGAACATGGTACAATGCATTGCGGGGCTGTCGCCAAAAAATATGTTTGATTTGGAAAGTGAGTCTCGGCTGAAGCATATTTAATATCATTGTTGATGCTCCGAAATATTTGCAAAATATATACTTTTGGTTTCATATATTGTAAATCCCGAAGATTGTCCCAATAGTATCATCATTCACAACCCATTGTGTGCAGAATCCACAATTTTCAACATGGGGGCCAAGTCCATGGGTTAGCCCCAGTTGCATACTTTGAAGAAGTAGTATCCAAAACAGATGTGTGATTAGTGTGAACGGAGGGCTGAAGGCTAATTTGTGGACTGAGTGTAATGTGAAAAATATAATGGGACTTTTCCAGTGTGAGCATTGCCTAAAAATGAAAATACAACATACTATGGTTACCAGTTGTTGGCGGCAGAAAAGGATTAATGTATCAGATACTGAAGTCACCCCCAGTCTATGAACAAAGTAGCAGCACTGGGCCCAGGCGCCAAGAGCCCCCACTGAGTCAAAGTTGGAGCTTAGTGGAGAAGGTTACCCCGATTGAGGATACAGATCTTTATGTAATTGGTAATTATTTTGAGATTTACTGGCCTCTTGTAGGAACAGATCCAAGGTCCATCTGAAATGGCTACGCAGGCTATAAATAAATAAAGAAAATAATAAAATAAAGAAATAAAAAAATTACAAACAAACAAACAAATAGATAAATACATAAATTAATTATTTAACAGCCCACAATTCTTTGACGCATCTTTGATCAGCGAGGAGTGATTTATTTTCCTTTTTTTCCTATCTTAAGTGTCACTTCATATATCCAGTAGTTAAGGCAAACATGGATTTGCTGTGTAGGCCTATGTCTACTCACATGCATTTACGAGACTCCTACTATAAAGTAAATTCCACGAGGTGTAACCAATGAAGCACATATCCTGCCTTAATACGCTATGCGATTTTACACTGAGCAGATGTATCAAAGGTCTGATGCCACAGTACAACGAAACAGGTGACATACTCATGAACAAATTAGCCACTTTTGCTGATGGAAAAACACAGATTCGGCTGGCGGACTACTTCCACCGAGTAACATTGGACGTTATAGCAAAGGTACAAAATAACATTGGTGACATTTGAAGTCGCTCTTTGCATATCGAATTAGTCAGTTGTTTTTATGATTAGAAGAGAACCACATACGTGGTTCCTCCCATTGAAACAACATCAACAACATGATCTCAGCAAGTCTGATAGTTAGGTTATACCTTAGTATGTATGGTGGTATTGGTTACTGCATAGTTCACACATGCATGTGGATGTGATCATGTATTTTTTTTTTAACTTTTTAAGTTTAGTGCTAAAAATAACTCATAAATGAAATCAGTCAGTAAGTGACAATAAATGCGTGAAATAATTGTTCATAGACGTCGTTCACCTAAAAGGCTGTGATACAGATTCATGTCGTAGAATTCGTTTCGCCAGTATGATGTCTATGGTATATTCGTTACTGTCTTTCAAAACATTTCAATTTAAATCAGCGTAATAGTCAGGATTTCGGAATTTGGATGCACAAAATCCCTAACCCATAAAACAGAGCGTGCATCTCCTGCCTACTCCATCATACACTTGTTCCAATCAGGGTGCATTTCAAGAGATTATAACTACAAAAGACACTCGTACCCAGCAAATACTAGTACACGGATACAGTTTTGGCGACACAATCTTAATAATTTTAACCAGTCTTACTGGGAGTACTTGAAAGGAGGAAGTTCGAGTATAGTTAACATCGGTGCTCTATTTCCTAAGGTTAGTTATGTTAATTAGTATGATAAGCATGCTGATTACGCAATTGGGGGCATCGTAGGGGTTATGGCCCATCTGGAATACGATTGAAATGTATTATTGGCATGGGACTGAAGTATACATATTTGCATTGCTAGTGTAATAGTAGTGCATCTGTAATTTAAAGCTCCCACTGGGGAATAAATAGTGAATTCAAGGGGACTGTGACATTCCTGCGCTCAGCTTAACGTACAGGCTAAAATGGCATTACATCAACACACTGAAGTGGTCCCGTGAACTTGAGAAAGTTACATCATCACAGGACAGTTTGGAAGCAAAAGTGAATATAACGACAACACATAAATTCGTAAAAAAGAAAGGAATGCAACGCCACCTGTTCAACAAGTTCAGGTTTGGGGATCTTCAGAAGTGTTCCAGGGCAATTTTGAAACAATTAGAAAAACTCATAAATTTAAGAAAACGTTACGAACGTTACTATATGAGTCAACAGTAGAGAGCCACCAAATGGTTAAAAAAACATGACCCATTTTCATTAATTGCAACCCAACAATGAGGGCAAAGCTAGATACAGCAAGAGACCGAGATACAAGAACTACCAAAACATCAACATTCATCTTACATCCTCGCTAAGTTTAAGATAATATAGTCAGTGGTTTGGAGAAGTGAAAGATGTGAAATATGAATGGACAGCACAGACGGACGGAAGACTGACGACTGAGCCTCCTAAAAGCTCAATCATGCTGACCATTCAGTTGGGCTAATAAAATACTGTAATCTTGTTCCTGGTTTAAAAGAAAAGAGCGATACCAGCTTGTCTTTGTATTTTCCAGTGGCAATGTAACACTATACTTCAGCTTTGTGTGTATTGTAAAAACTTATGCGGAGAACATACCATAAAATATGTCTATATTTCAGAAAGACATACTGAACTATGCTATATTTATATGTATGACAATAGCCCTTCACAGTACGAATACTGCGCGTAGAAAAGTCTACCACTTAGCAAAGGTGATCACATTTTGTTTGTAAGTTTGTAAGCTCCAAAATTAATGTTACACAAATAATGTACCTGTACTTAGTGTTATGTTCATACTGTTCCAGCACCTATCAAAGAACACCCCTTTGAACATAAGAACGAAGGCAGTCCAATCACTTCCTTTGTTCTTTTCTGCCTATCATGTTGTGCCACACAGCTGGGATAAAGTATTCATTAACTGCTGTTGCGTCTGATATTGTGTGGTTTCTCCGAAAGCATTTTGCTTGCAAATACAGTCCTCATACATTGGCTATTGCAAAATTAATTACTGATGTTCATAAAATTCTATCGAAACATTTTCAATTGCCATTAGATAAAAAAGGAGGCATATTTGGACATCAGAACTCAATATATTTTTTTATCATTTAAGAAAAAAGAAGGTACCAAGTTCAGTTACTTTTTATTCTGTATTATGGATTCCACAACACAGAATCGTTTAAAAAAATTAAATTCATCCCTCTCCAGTGTTTTACGTTCTGCTACCATGTGTTGCATTTTTTTGTCCTGTTGTAAAATCAACACTTGAAAGGTTAAGTGAAATTACTGTTTTTGTTCTTCAGAGTCCTTTCCATCAATAGTGTCATTAAATATATTATTATTATACACAATATTCTAAATACTCACGAGTGCGGTCTTTGTCAAGAACATGCAATGCCATAAATGTGAGTGTGTCCTGTGCCAATCATTGTGAACTAAACAATATTCCTTCCCACTTTTGTTCTAATATTTTATTTTCAAGGGCATACAGGTTTCCTGCTTCAGTCTTAAACTATTATGGGCAGATATGAAATTGCGAAATCACGTCTAATATTAAAGTGTAGGTGTGTGATAGCTCTAGCCGTTTTCTTTAAAAGAATGACTCAATTTTTCTGTATTTTTTCAGTGAGTGCCAGAGCGCCATTGTACTGGAAGTCACGCTCACGCTCGCGGCGTGGCGCGCTCCTGATTAACCTCTATATTCTTAACCACTTTGGCTAGTAACTTCACATTTTATATCGTTTTATTGTTTATCATGTTTATTTGTTTTCCGCAAAATTAAATATAAAAATAGGAATGCATGGGCCTCTGAATGTATTATACGATGTTTCATTAACTGGAATAAACATACAAGTATTTCAACAGGTGGCTTTTGGTATGGATATCAATAGTGTGGAGAATGAAGAAAGTCCATTTCCTAAGGCTATACGTAAGGCAATGGAGGGTTTCTCTGAAATCGCTAAAATGACAGACTTGCAATGGGTGAGTGGCTTTCAACCATCCCAGCTATAAAATACCAAACAAATCGAAATTTGGTAATGTCAGGGAAAATGACCTTGATTAAATTTTTGTTGTAGTTTACGACTTTGTAATTTTTAATGGTTTAGTCCTGACAACTCAAAATATAACAGGTCAGATACATGGTGTCGACGAGAGCAATTTTATTTGTGTCCAGGTATTATAGCTTCAAGTTGTAAATGATCGAAACGAATAAGATAAACATGTTTCAAAAGTTTATTTATACGCAAACTGTATGCCAAAATCAATTTGCTAAACGTGGAAAAAGACTCAAACCTGGAGTAGGAATATATTGAGTGAAACTTTATCATCCAGTCTGTATTATGCGGCTTTTCGCATACAACAACTGTAATTAATTGGCAAAATTTGTGAATGCCGAAATAACTTGTGACTTTAAGTGAGATATGGATATATGATGTTTTGTATAACTGGCAGGGGTTTTTGAACATGATTATACTTAACTGTGGTATTTTTGTTGTCAGATTAACCCGCTCTATAAGCGGAGCCTCAGACAAGAAGTTAAAACAGCTTTGAGATTGTTAAGACGCTATGGGAAGGAGCTATGTGACAAAAGAAAAGTTGCTGCTCAAGCTGGTGAATATCAGTCACAAGACTTACTTACTCATTTGATCCAGGCGCAAGGTGAGGCATTTGATCCTGTGCTTCAGGTCCGTTGAAACGTTAAAACGTTTTATACACTACAATTTTACCTAATTCTATATCCACAAAAGGACAGGCTCATATTAAAACCATTCACCATTTGTGGTCCAAATATTCAATAACATACCAGAGCTTTAATACCATTGATTTCAGATCACCAATGTGGCACCAAGTAAATGCCTTTGCTATATTTAAAATGTTTGTTTGCAGTAGTTTTGCAATGAATGCACCTGAATAGTATTTGCGATTGAAGAGTGTACCAAAGGTCTTGCGGATACAATAACCACACTTCCTTGAACGTCATAAGGCCATCAAAACAAAATAACAAAAGCTTATTACTGGAACAAGCCTTTTTTCTTTTAACATTTTCCGCTAATTCTTGCCAGTGCACCACACTTTCCACCAACTTTTTCAGATATATACAAGTGATTCAGTCAAAAATTTTAAGTTGATATTTTTCATTAGAATATTGTGGAGACACTTGATATAATTGAGTATAATATAAGTTCCCATTATGACCATTTTAATATACGCAAATTTTATATATTTTACAGAAAAAAATCCAAGCATTACACTTGATGACCAGATTGATGACATTCTTACTTTCTTCATTGGAGGTAAAATATATCTTACCTTATCATGAGTCCCAAATGTTATATCACAATTTTGAAACATCTTAAGATCCGCTCCACTGGTTACAACAATGTTTTATTACAACAAAGGTTTTTCTTTTCGTGACTGCCTTGTCTTTGTCCATTTCTTATACTTTTTATCAACATGAGAGACTATAGTTTGTATGTAAGTGCAACTAGTCTCTGCACACACACACACACACACACACACACACACACACACACACATCATCACAACCATTGAAAGTAAGTTAACCTGTAAATTGCATTACACACAATTCATTCAAAAGAAGCACGAGGACGACAGTCCAGTGCTAAGGTTACCTTGGATGCACAGGTTAAAATTTCCTGTGACATTTGCAATAATATCAAGGTCTCCTTTGTGTAAGACCGCCATCACTGTTTGCAATTTCTTCAATCACATGGGTCTTTAGTCGTGAATTTTGAAAAGGAAAACGGCAGGATATACTATTAGACAGATATAAGCCAATATATCAGTTTGACTTATCAAGGTCAAAATTAACACTACCAATACAAATCCCATATGTACTCTCCTATTAATGTTTTTTTGTAGTCATGGGCCTCGTATCCACTATTAAATGACATATACCAAAATGGCTGGTTTGCTGCTTTCGCTTAAGTACCAACGCCGTGTCCATGCACCCTTACCGATAATTCAAATTTACAAAAACTCAATGAAAAGCAGAAAATGTCGGACCATGTATCGAACAAACATACTGGATATCAAGCCAAGGTTTATTTCAACCAACTTTGAAAGAATACAGTGTGCAATTTGTAAGACGTCGAAAACAGCAAGATCACACAAAAGGTCACCTCAACAAAAGTTCGTAATCGTATAATCTCTGGACCTGTGGTCCTCCGACGGGCTTCTGTCTTTCAATGCCTTGAAAGCATATGCAATGCTTGTTTCCTCAAATGTTGACCGGGTACATCACCTACCTTTACCATCTCAAGGACAGCAGTTATAAAATGGAAACCACCATAAATATTTGGCCAATGTTCTTTACACTAGCCTTTAATGCAGTGATCACATTATTATTTTGCAGAAAGCACCGAAACTGCAGAATATCATGACATCTCTATGCTATAATCTTAACAGGAATGGTCTTGAAAAAAATTAATACCACTTCTATTTATCCAGTCATGGAATATGATTGCGCCATCCGGGATGACTGCACAAAAGTAAATGCTCTTAACTCTTTCAATGCCACATCTTGGAGTAAGTCAACAGTTTTCCTGGGCGCCGAGGAAAGCTGTTGACCTGGAATATCCTATGTAACAACAGGCATGTTGGTACTTGAATGGAAGGACTTTCTATATAACCACAGGCATGTTGGTACTTGAATTGAAGGACTTTTACAAGGAACATAAAAATCTAGCACCTTTATTATAACTCAGAGCAGCTCGCTTTAAGTCGATCGAATAAATTAGCAGTTGGCACTAAAAGAGTTAAACTAAACACTTATTACAGGAGCTATGCTTACTACCTCCGACAAAATTATATATGAAGAACTGGACCAGTTACCCTGGTCATGCGTCGAGAAACTATCAAGTGGACCCAAATATATATTATAAATGACACTTCGGCAGCTGCCTCAGTAAAAACCCTCCTTTCTGCGAAAACTTTGTGAACAACAGAATACTCAATATAGTGAACTACCTCAATTTAGAATAAGGATTGTCCGTTTTATTTGAAAAATGTTTTTTCCAATGAGTGCCAGGCTATAAAATAATCAGTAATTGAATGTTAGGAGTTCAAAATCCCATACGTCATTTAGAATTAAAATACATCTTCGGTGCGAAAAACTTGAAGATAGAGCAACATTACGCTGGTAAATATTTTCTTGCTCTTCTGCATGCCGTTTATGGATGGGCCGCATCCAGCTCATTTAATTAAAATCGGTTTAGCAAATTCACCAAGCTGTAGCTCTGGTGAGACATCGAAGATGCCTGGAATTTTGTCTTTGTCTGCCCTCAGTACGTCATCCAGAGGGATCACTGACACAGGAAAATAACAAGGCAAGCTACGTCAACTTTGCAAACAGTTTTGCATGACGTTGCCTTGAAACTGACAAATGCATAATTTGTCGGTCCAAGATTACATCTTAGAGACGCGTAAATTCCTCACTGCTCATTGAATATTACACACGCACACACACACACACACACACACACACACACACACACACACACACACACACACACACACACACACATACATATATATATGACCATGGAACGGCCGGGTCTCGAACCAACAACCTTTGGCACCGATTGGAAGGGTACACCATAGCACCGTCGAACTATTGGTATGATTTACAGTACATCCATGGCAATCCTGGTTCCAAAAGTTTTTTGTTTGTGTGTGTGTGCACATGTGCCAGCAAATCCGTCGGCTTTATGTACATCACCTTCAAATCAATGATGTCAACTATGCATTTCGTGAAATTAATATGGGAAGTCTTTTGCCATAGTTCTATTAACGTCAAAAATTAATAACTTGCTGGCAGCTTATAAAACAACAAAGATATTTCTAACCACTGTAATGAACGCACAAATAGTTCAGTGCACAACATTGTATGACAAACTTAAGTAAAATCCTTTTTGGTTTATATTGTAATGGGATAAGGCTTGACTTACATGGTCACAACAGAAGCAATGATGTGGTGCAGTAGGTATTATAGTTGGATCTATCGTTACATTAAATGTCGCAAACACCTTTTTCATCTTGGAAAATGTTTCACGTGAGAATGTTAAATTGATCCATAACCATATTTGGAAGTGGAAGAAAACAGCCCTCATAGTGTACTTCACCACAGGAAAAATGTAAAATTTACCGTGAATTAGTTGCAACCTTGTCCGTGAAGGACAACGTTGCAACTAATCAGACCAGGTTGCTGTTACAAGTGTGACTTTACTCGAACGAACAACTACATGATGATGTTATATATGCGCAGGCCAGGAGACGACCGCGAATACACTAAGTTTTGTGTTATTGCAAATTGGCAGTCGACCAGATATCTGGAAGAGGTGGGTATGTCTTATCATTATAGTATCAATGCTAAAAACACTGTGTCATATGATACAATAATTAAAAAAGAAACAGACTTGTATGTTTAAAGAAGTATTCATGCGAACAATGGTAAATTTGATTGATAAATCACTGCAGTGTTGACCTCTAGTGACCTTGAGAATAAGTCAAAGTGTTGAATGTATCACTACTTTGTCTGATGGTTAATATTCATTATTGGCCGGGACCATGCTTCGATCGCCAACATTAGCAAGATACAAGCCAGTTCATGAGTTTGGCATTTCCTTAAAGCTTTCAAGTTCACCTGAGACCAAAATTTACAACACCAACGGAGACCTCTTTTGTGTTTTCCTATCAATATTCAATAGTAAACATGGAAGCGATCCTTCATAATTAATATATAAAGCAACATGTAAGTTTCGCCTTTAGTTTGACCTTTTTAAGGTCACAGACATTCAACTAAACAAGAGAAAAGAGAAACCCTTTCGATATTTTACAGCTAATGTTGAACTGTGACCATAGACCATTACCACGACGTGAGCCAATATGTGGGAACTTCAATCGTACACAAACAGTAAATAATTAAATAAAAAACTAATTATTTTTTCAATTCATACAACAAAATCAGGGGATCACAATACAACAGACGCATTCCCCAACCAGACCTGTACAGAAGGGTATGCGTGGCAAAATTCAAAGCATTAGGTGAATAGGCAGCACATCTTTAGCAAGAGTAAAATGGGGGGGGGGGGGGGGAGCGGCGGAGCCTAAAGTCTACCTAAGACTACATGTACCCTTGTACAATGGTTGCATAAAAAGACACGAGTTCCAGGACTGCTAAATACTCCGGAAACAGAGATCTATGCTGGTGCTAAAACCCAGTACGGAGATACCCTAAAAGGCATTGATTGATCAGCACAAACGTTTTACTTATTATAATTCTACAATTAAATTTGGATTTTAAATATAGATTTTTACTTAAAACAAAAGTAGTGATTACTTTGTTATGGAAATTTTGCCGTTATATCGTCTAAAGAAGTGATTAATTTGTCATGGGATTTTGCCCTTATATCGTTTTAAAATGTAAGTTTTACAATCAGACTGCAGGATGAAGTAGACTCAGTAATTGGCAGCAAACTGGAAGTAAATTATGAAGATATAGGCAAGTTGGAGTATATGTCGATGGTACTAAAGGAAAGTCTGAGATTGTTTCCACCAGCGCCACTCACTTTCAGACAGCCACAGACAGAGATTACGGTTGGAGGATACAAGCTTCCTGCTAAAACGACAATAGCGGTACGTACACAGATATACACGCGAAATATGAGAAACAAACCCTGATATATAGATCATGTAACATGAGACATGTATGTCACAATTTGTTGAAAGTTGTGTGACACGCGTAAAAGAGCATTGTCACCCCACAGACACTTTACTTTATAGTCAATTTAATTATTGCTATGTAGGCAGTACACATTTTCGTCCTAAGGTATCTTCAAAATGGTATATACATTTATAATTATTTTGTTTCAACTGCGATAGGAACGTTCCTGCTCAGGATTACAATTTTCATTCTGACGAAACACATCAAAACATATGGACATAGCCAAAACAGACACGTACCTTACTATACGTGGTTCAAGAAATAATTAGATTTGTTGACGACATCCTGTTTAGTGATTTATAATAATTGTTATCTAAAACATGACATGCGTATCCTTTGGACTGAAGCATCAAGTAATCGTATATTCAGGCATTGTTCACATCTGACCGAACTAAACATCTCAATTCAAATATGTAAATGTTGGAGGCCAACTGCTATTCAATGTGGACATAAAGTATATATATATATATATATATATATATATATATATATATATATATATATATATATATATATATATATAAAGGCCAGATAGAACCAATGGAGATTTGGGCAACATCTGAAGGAAAGTTTAAAATTTGCTCCGGACCTGTTGGCAACCAAATCTTGATGCCTAGGCCATGCATGTTAAACAGGGTATGTGAACGAATAATGTGGAATTATAATTTTACGTTTCGTACTTTGATACAGCTGTTTTGTATCCCAGATCTCCACTTTTGCCTCTTCAAGACTTACGGCTTATTTTACTGACCCGCTTGACTTCAAGCCAGAGAGATTTGACAATGAGAGCAGGTACAATGATAGTATTTCATATTCAGCAGTGAAACGTTCTTCATAGGGCTTCTTGGGCCTTGGGGCATCCAAAATAATCCAAGGAAACACTTAGGAAAATGGGGAAAAATGCTGAATCTGGCCAATCAAGTATAGATAAATAATTACGCTGGTGACAAGTTTATTTACGCCTGTTGATTTCCAGTAGTGAAGATTCTATTCCGAAGGTGAGAGAATTGCTTTAAACCGCTATTGACATGTATACTATGCACCAGTCTCAAAACAAACAGCTGGGATGTAATAAACTAGGTGTTACGATGCCCACCTTTTGAATATTAGCAGAACTCAGCAAAGAATGACAACAATGATATAACTTTAACAATAACAATATATTAACAGTCAAAATCAGTATAAAGTAGATAAACTTATCTCCGCTGGTATTTCAACAGTCAAACAGTCTTAGGCAAGTTCTAATCCTTGGTGAGATTATCCACCGATACTGCCCCACCATCCAAGTCCTATGACAGGTGCCAAATGATCTCGTACAAATCCCACAGAGGTACGGTTTGGGTCCAATGTGGTAGTGAAAGGTGTGATGCTGATCCAATCCCACAGAGGTACGGTTTGGTTTCAATGTGGTACAATATACTAGTCCACTCAAACAATATATACAATGTAAACAATGGCTCATGGTCCCAATGGCTTGATGAACACATAGCTCCTGTCAGATCGTTCAGAATTCTCTTTCTTCCCCTCAGTGTCAGGAAAATATCTGCTTTATTTTTATACACAGAAATCTGTAATTTGTTCCAGAGTTTTCCAATTAATCACACATCCCAGTACATTGAGCCCTGCCTGGATCACCTCATATGAATGTAGGTCACCATTCTAGCTTATTCCACATGTTTACAAGTTACATGTGAGTCACCCACAAAACAGGCCAACTCAGTGGCTCTGCAGTGACCCTGCAAAGTATTCATTGAACCCAATGACCCGGCACATACTGAATGAATACAGCGACCTCTCCAAATGAAAACAAACAACCATACACAATGTTCATAACACTAGGCAATAAAAGTAACTCTCCACCTTTTGTTTCGGAATCTGAATTTTTTTTCAGATAAATCTCAAGAATTTCTGTTCAAATGTGGGACATGACATGTCCACATTTTATCCCGTATATGTGTAGTTCAGAGTAACCATGCACGTGCCGTTCTGCGCGGTGTAGAATTGATTGCCGACCCTCACGCCCGTGAAGAAGGGTTGCATGCACGCCCTACTCTTGCACTGCCCAACCTCGCCCACTTTGCCATGTGCATGCACCGAGGTTGTTGATTTATTGTCTGCTCTTGTATTCGCCATTGATCGCTGTTCGCCTCAATACTGTGAATGTTTTTTTCGTTTGAAATGGTGGAGAATACTCTGGACAACACATACATCGGATAAAAATTAAACAACACTCTTGCAATTACCTGGTCGTTAATTCTGCATAGCACTCCTACCAGTGGAGCGGGAGGATACCCTTCATGGCCCGCCTGCGCTGGCTGCATCTCGCGTATGCTTGCGCTCCACTTGTACGCTTGTGCCATGCAGACTTTATAGCCAGGCACTCACACTGGTGAAGTTTTACAATTATCTCCCATTTTTAAAAACATTGAAACGGCAGTTTACAAAGTGGCACTGGATAGCACAGTTAACTCTGAATGTGCTTCTCTGTGAACAAAGGATAGCAAAAGCAGATTTGAAAATGGTCTCTTATTACCTTATCATTTGATTTGGATTGAAATAAAACAGTGATGGCCAGTTGCGCACCTGTGGCTTACATAGGGCAGGCATATGCACTTAAATTGGGATCTAGTAAGACGGTCTTAAGAAGGTCTTAAGGAAGTCTTACGTGGTATGGGTCGATTGTTCAGGTTCACTGACAGTACGTCCCATTCAATCCAGTCTTAAGACTTGACCCGCACATTGCTTTTCGTTATGCCCAATACTGTCTTTTATTCTACACTGTTGACATAACAAGTTGTGACTTTCTTCTTGGAGAAACGTGTCACAGATTCCATTCTGCCAGTGCATGTGAACACCAGTGCTGTGTTACAATGGGAAAAGGTCCTAATTTTTCCGCATTAGAAAAAGAAATTTTGGTGGAATTAGTTGAAAATCATAAGGCCATCATTGAAGATAAACGCACTGATGGCAAAATTTTGGCAAAAAAAGAGAAGGCCTGGCAAACTCTTACAGAAGAATTCAACTCCAGGCATGGGGTCCACAAAAGGGATTGTAGCCAGTTAAACCGACTATGGAAAAATCTGAAGTCCACGGCCAAGGGCCATGTTGCAAAAGAAAGGAAAGCGAGAAAAGAAACTGGTGGGGGAGAAGAGACAACCTATGTGGATTCACTGTCTTCAAAAATTATTAGTATTGCTCCACAACAAGTGTACAGTTTAAATAACATTTTGACGACGACAGTGAATTTCATGGAGATAGAAACCAAAGAGACAATACGGTATGTATAATTCATTGCACCTATTATTTATACATTTTATTGAAAGTACATATGATTCTAATTTATACATGATTGTCCATGATAGAAGCTGAAATATTTAAGTAGTTATAATATGTATGAAATGAACAATGCACACTAGTTTATATTTTGTATAATAGCATCAAATGAGAAAAGAAAAGGAAGATAAAAAAGTGGGGGCAAGAAAGTTGAAGAAAGAAACAGAAAAAGAAAGAAAAAAAGAAAGCAGAATAAAGAAAAGAAAAGAAATAAAAGAAAAGAAAGAAAGGAAAGTAGGAAAAAATAAGGGAGGGAGAAAGAAAGAAGAAAAAAGAAAGACATTTGTACCCTTGTTCTGGCTGTTGACATAAATGTTTGTCATTAATGTTTCAGATGCACAAATCTGCATAACACAACAACTTGCGTGCTTGAAATTATGGCTAAACAATTTATCCTCAAAGGAAAAAGATAGCTAAAAATAACTTTATACGAAAAGGATTTTGAGTTTGGATAGCTAGTATACTGAATACTATAAATAGAGAATACATAGAAATAACCCTTTTAACACATGTCTTCCTATTACAACCGCTTTTCATGCAATATTTGTTATTAATAAGTACTATAGACATGTTGCTATTCATATTTTAGGCTACCAAACTTAAATATAATTTTCTCGCCTTTTATATTGTTCTCTTGTTAGGGGCCAGTCTAAATTATCAACATTTTCACATAAGTACACTAAGCACTAATTCGCAGACCCCCATCCCCCACCCCAATCCCCACCAGCCACTTGTTCAGACCACAAAACTTGTTCCTGTAATGTTTACGTAGCTTCTCCTATCAATAATGCTATAAATATTTAAGTTTTCAATGTTTTTCAGCAACCAAAAAATATAAGCATTTTTAAGTACATGTATTTTAAAAAACGTACAGTACCCCTTAGCCCCCCCCCCCCCGCCCCCTCAAAAAAGAGTACCCTGCGGCAGACTAATGTTAAAATGTTGGGAAATTGTGACTGGCCCCTTTCATATGCATGTTTTAATGGAAATATTGAAATGATATACCGTAAAGTTCCATATTCATATCCCAATGACTTTAATATCAGTAAACGTACAATACATTTAATCATTTAGAATCATTGTATTTCTGACTGGAGATATGTGTATGCCTTATTACCAACAATGTTCTTTGAGACTATGTATATATATGATAATGGATCTTCTTCCTTTTCAGGAAATACCGGTACTTCATAATACCTGTACATCAGGTGAAGGGTCAGTAGCCAGCACCAAGTCACTGTCCTGTACAGGTCCGTCGAATGCAGTCAAGATCCATGTGATCAAACGGCACAGACATCTGAAGATACTGAAAACAGACATAAATCGAGCAGTTCAGCAGCAGCCAACAAAGCTAAATTTAGTTGCAGACAAGATGCTGTGAAAACGAGACTCCTTGAGATGGCTGAGGCGCAGCATGCCAAAAAAAATGCGTATCTTGGACCTAGAGGAAGAAGTTCTCATTCTACAGAAGAGAAAAATTCTAAAAGAACTTGGTTCAGTGAACAACGCAGGTAACGATGTATCAACACCACCCTCAGTTACAAGTACCAAGGAACCCGTTAGCGCAATTCCACCCATA
>CAXHWN010002026.1:0-17000 GCA_964020975.1 Hermodice carunculata | reverse complement strand
GCAAAACTTCATATAAAGCAACTCCTTGCCTTATTTTATGTCTTAATTACATGTACAATGTACGTCTGTGCTATATAGTCTGTCAACCCTGCCGTATGGAAACAAATTTCACGAATAGTATGAAGGCAGCAGAAGACATGCACACAATTGTAATACAAACTTGCTAGATTATTTTTTTTTGCTGCAAATTTGTTTGCTCTGTGATTCAGAGGTTTTCCAGAAGCAAGTTTTTGTTCTTTAGTGGGTAAAAACAAATGTTGCCGGTATCTTATGGCACCTGTCAATCACCCTGCGAAGCACCGCACGGCCGTAAATCTGTCTATGTTGTGCACGTAAACCTTTGCTAGTGTTGCTAGGAAAGCATGCAAATTAATGGTTTCTGAAAGAATCATGAACCACACACCTACCCAGTTTGTCTCAGAAGGAGGGTAAAATGATCACAGTAAGTTGGGTAGTAGATATATGATGATGTTGATTGACGTTCTCGAAATATTTGCAAAATTTGATTCCACGCGGCATGGTTGACAGACTATATGATTTTAAAATTTGGGAGAATCATTGTGCAGTTATTTCTACATTTGTGGACGTGAAACCCAGTGTGCCTGTGGTGATGAATTGCATTTTAAGTTAAATGTTACACGATGATAAAACCCCATCTATGAAATACTCCAGGAAAAAATACTGCTTTTCTCTTTTTTAATGGCTAAAATCGGATATGATTTTAACAGTCACATTTCTCGGCTGTGCTGTGTGCTTGTGACCCCCGAGCCCTGGTCCACTTGGCTAGGTCAGTGACCCCCGAGCCCTGGTCCACTTGGCTAGGTCAATGACACACCACTCTACACTACGCTTTGGCAGTATCATTGCGTGTCATGTCCTTTACAACAAATCTCAATTATGTTCCAGATTTATGGAGTTTGAATAATGATCATTAAGTTTTAGGGGGCTAGTGATTTAAGTATAATAGAAATCTAATATTTTTACTGGGTGAAGTTCCAATTTCTCCACTGTAATACAGTACTATACAAGTTAAACTTTGCTTCACTATTTTAACTTTCTCTTTACTGTCACTATATATATGATAACTAATCTGACCCCTATTGTATTGGACTCGCTAGGTGGGTCTCATCTGGGAGGGACCTGCTAGGTCCCAGTAGTGATAAGCTCTCTTTGATGAGCACCAGGGGGTGAAGTATTCAAAATGGTAGAAGGAGGTGAAAAATCCAGTAGATTTTCCTCCTGGGTCTCCCTGGTAATGTTGAAAGTCCTTGATTAAATTCAATGAATAAAGCAATTTTCAGTGTGGATTATTTACCCTCAAATCAAAATATGATATTTTGGATGGGAGCCTCATGTCATCAATGTTGCACCATGGGATTGGTTTTTAGACAAAATAGCAGCTTCCATGACTTGTGTTGGTATCATAATTTTGAACCTTTAGACAGGCATAACTTTAGTTCTAACTGTGTGATTTCCATAAAATTTATATTCTTTCAATTCTCACTGTGCTTTCAATAAAATCAAATTTTTTCTTGGGTTCAGTGTGGCTTGAATGAGAGTTTATTTACCTGCATAGTAATTGCCAAGAATTTCCTCAGTGCTGTACATTTAAGGCTTGAAATGCAGGAGAATTTTTCTTCTGCCTCCTTGGTGATCTCCCTGAGTGAATCGCACACTCTGAATACAGATTTCCCTGTAAATATAATTTACGCATTTAACACAGAAAATAACCCAAAAATGCTATTATACTGGACACTTAGGGGCATATGCAGAAATGCTGACTATTTCTTGGTTAGCCAATCTAAGACGAGAACTACGGTGGCACACCTATTCATCAGCATGGTATTTAGTCTTAGTATGGGGTACTAGATACTTAATCCTGCTTTCTGCATACAGCCCTTAAGGTACAGACTTTAAGTTGCTTAAAACAAGGAGGCTGTGTGTACATGTACCTATGTACATTAACATTATTAATGAAACAGCCTCCCCCTAAAAAAAGCATTAAAATGCCACCTAGCAAGTGCATGAACAAACTTTGTAGGCATCTTCAAAAGTATACACACAAAATATGAACAAGTTGTCATTGGAGTAATGTTTTGAAATAAAAATAGCTACAGCATTGTATACATTTATACAAATAGTGGTATTTTGTGGAGTCAGAAAATTAGTCTGAGTTCCTCTTCTAATGCTTCAATAAGGCACCCAATTGTCACATCAGAAAAGTGGCCATATTAGAAGGTGGCTTTTTTTCTAACATTACAAAAGAAATGAACACTTATAATTTCTGTTTCAAGATGCCGGCATTATAAGATGGATGCCTGATGGAGACAGAGAAGCCTCATTAGAAGGGACTACTGTAGCAAACACTGTGTTGAGTCTGATATTAATACCTACCTCTGTTGGCAAACAGGAAATGCTTCCCCTCATCATTTCTTGCACCATTGACACCAAGTTGTTCTCTCACAGCAGAAGACGAGATATACTGTAATGCTTTGAAAGTATCATTTGGAAAGAGAACTGGGACACAACTTCCCTTCTTACCACGGACTTTTGCCATTTTTTGTGTATTGACAAGCTCTTTTTCTAATGAAGAAAGCTGTTCTTCGACAAGGCCGACATCTGGTGTCTCTTCATCAGTCATCACTGCCATAAAGGTTTCCAAGCTGAAGGAAAAATGCAGCCAGTAACACATCAAAAAGGTAAAGATTTAAATACAACAAACCACTACCATGAATACAGTGTCCGAAACTATCCAAGAAAGCCTGTTTAACTATGTCCTGTCAGCTGTGTGGTATTATACACCTCAACAAGTTCGAATGTGCCTTTAAGTTCATAACTTGTGTCATTTATAGTCATTCTTATCCTGGGGTGGAAGGATCCAATGGGCCTTGAGTGGTACTTCCCTGGACTTTTGGTAATGGTGATCTGCTGGTCCTTCAATCCCCAAATCCAAAAACTAAGTTCCCACTTGAGACTCTTTGTCCAAGCTTACATGTTTGCACACACATTTCACGTGGAGTGAATGCATATTTAATTCTGTGTTACAAAATAAATCAATTATTGCACCACCACCACCACCACCACCCCCCACGTAACTCCTACCTGCATGTATATACATACAGTACAATGATAGTTATTACATGCATGTGCAACAACATTTTGTAGGTTTAGTTTTGCATTTGCTGAATACAAGTGGAAAAGTAGTATCTGATCATTATACCTAGGAATACATATTGTGTTTTAAATTGACAAAAATGACACATGTAAATCTAGTGTCTTAGTTTGCAAAAATATCAACAAGTTAAATGTTTTTGTTACCTACATTTCTGATTGAGTAAAATTTTCTCACATTCCGTCTCTCTCTATACATATAATAATGTATGTATACCACACCATCCCATGGACAGCGCACATTTGATTTTTTACATCCAAAAGTACGGGGTATGCAAGTTACTTGTCTTCAAACCATGACCTCGCATCCCCTTTTTCCCCAGCATAAGTGGTTTGTCAATTTTCACAAACACACAAAATGAATCTTTGAAAAACATGCCACATTTGCAAAGGTACCTGCGATCTCTATTGCTGTTCTCTTCACTTTATTTCCAGCTGAAACTGTCACAACTTCTATGTAATATTTTTCCTTCCTAAGCTGGGGTTCTAGCTACTGAACATCTCCAAACATTCGGGCATTCCTGTGATGAGTAATTTTGCATTTCATGGCCAGGTCTTGTCATTGCCAATGTAATACATGCATGCATAGTATTAGTGCCATCATGATCAGTACATTTCCATGCCCCACAGTGTGAGCTACGTTTGTATGATGCTTTCCTTCATGCTCAAAGGTTTTACATGTACATAATCATGATGGAAAAAAAGAACATCTGTAGTTTGCAGTCTATGTTTGCACCAGTTGGCTCTTCATTGTTGAAAGGCATCTGTTCAGGGTCATCTTTGTGCCCTGACATGCAAAGTTTGCAGTCTATGTTTTCACCACTTGGATCTTCACTGTTGAAAGGCATCTGTTCAGGGTCATCTTTGTTCCCTGACATCTGTAGTTCACAGTCTATGTTTGCACCAGTTGGCTCTTCAGTGTTAAAAGGCACCTGTTCAGGGTCATCTTTGTTCCCTGACATCTGGAGTTTGCAGTCTATGTTTGCACCAGTTGGCTCTTCAGTGTTGAAAGGCACCTGTTCAGGATCATCTTTGTTCCCTGACATGTGTTGCTCGCAGTCTGTTTTCACCACTTGGCTCTTCACTTTTGAAAGGCATCTGTTTCGGGTCGTCTTTGTTCCCTGACATCCGTAGTTCACAGTCTATGTTTGCACCAGTTGGCTCTTCAGTGTTGAAAGGCACCTGTTCTGGGTCATCTTTGTTCCCTGACATCTGTAGTTTGCAGTCTATGTTTGCGCCAGTTGGCTCTTCAGTGTTGAAAGGAACCTGTTCAGGGTCATCTTTGTTCCCTGACATGTCTAGTTCGCAGTCTATGTTTTCACCGCTTGGCTCTTCACTTTTGAAAGGCATCTGTTCAGGGTCATCTTTGTTCCCTGACATCTGTAGTTCAGTCTATGTTTGCACCAGTTGGCTCTTCATTATGGAAAGGCACCTGTTCAGGGTCATCCTTGTTCCCTGACATCTGTAGTTCGCAATCCATGTTTTCACCACTTGGCTCCTCATTGTTGAAAGGCGCCTGTTCAGGGTCATCTTTGTTTCCTGACATCTGGAGTTCGCAGTCTATGTTTTCACCACTTGGCTCCTCACTGTTGAAAGGGACCTGTTCAGGGTCATCTGTGTTCCCTGACATCTGGAGGTGACAGTCTATGTTTGCACCAGGTGGCTCTATCCTGTTGAAAGGCATATGATCAGGGTTATCCTTGTTCCCTTCCATCCACAGTTCATGGTGTGTGCTTTCACAAGTAGGCTCTTCAGTGCTGAAAGGCATCTGTTCGGGGTCATCTGTGTTTGCTGCCACCAACAGTTCGCAGTCCACATTTGCACCAATTGGCTCTTCAGTTTTGAAAGGCATCTGTTCAGGGTCATCTTTATTCCCTTCAATCCATAGTTCATGGTGTGTGCTTTTACAAGTAGGCTCTTCAGTGTTGAAAGGCACCTGTTCAGGATCATCTCTGCTCCCTGCCATCCCAAGCTCACAATGTGTTTTTTCACCAGTTGGCTCTTCAGTGTTGAAAGGCACCTGTTCAGGGTCATCTTTGTTCCCTGACATCTGTAGTTTGCAGTTTATGTTTGCACCAGTTGGCTCTTCAGTGTTGAAAGGCACTTGTTCAGGGTCATCTGGAGTTTGCAGTCCATGTTTGCACCAGTTGGCTCTATACTGTTGAAAGGCATCTGTTCAGGGTCATCTTTGTTCCCTTCCATCCACAGTTCATGGTGTGTGTTTTCACATGTAGTCTCTTTAGTGTTGAAAGGCATCTGCTCCGGGTCATCTTTGTTCGCTGCCATCGCCAGTTCGCAGTCTATATTTGCACCAGCTGGCTCTTCAGTGTTGAAAGGCATTTGTTCTGGGTCATTTCTGTTCCCTGAGCTCTCCAGTTCACACGCTGCTTTTATTTCAGTTGACTCTGCCATATTGTGTTGTCTTATAATGAGAGCCGCATTGGAGGGAGATCCGGACAGAAGAAATCAACAGGATGCCATGTGTGATGGAAGGCACTCAATATTTAATGGTCTGTGATTGGTCAATTTTTACATGTAGTGCATTGGCACGCCACTTGGTGTCAGCACCATACAGGGCACTGTTACAAACCTGAATAAATGATGTGAAAACATTGTATGGCAATAGCATACACTACATCTCCCGCCTTGAGATAAATCTTGCATGGCAATAATAGCATGTCCAAAGAAAATTAAATTTTACAGGGTGCTGTATTTAGCATCTTTGGTATTGTAAAATGTCCAATGTCCATCGTAACAAAATTGTTTTAATTAAATGAAAATCATGACTGATATATATTTTACTCTTAATTCTCTGTAACTGAATAGCAGGAATTAAACCAATCAAGTTCAAGGCCAGTCATTTGACTTCTGAGAAAAAGTCAGTTCCTCATGACCAAGATCTATGCACTGATTAAATGTCAAAAGCATTATAGATGTATTTTAAAATTTAACAGTCCAGCTTAACCTAACATGAGCAAAATTTAACAGTCCAGCTTAACCTAACATGAGCAATCACTGGGGTAGACTACCCTCATGCTCATTAACTTGGCTTTATTCTGTCCAAGTAAGCTAAACTAAATGTAAATGTCTATATTGATAGTGCACTGTGGTCATGTCTGATTTAAAATGAAAATGTTTCATTTTCACTCAGGTGTCACTTCTGTATCTTAAAGGTTTCACAACAGCTCGGCCACTTTTTGTTCTGTAAGTACATGTATTATCAGTCACAGGTGTGTGCACTCGTGGTCTAGCTTGCACACCAACGTTAAGTTCATCAGGCAATGCTGTAGGCAACTTAGGTTCACACACTGGTTCATAGTCAATATCACCGGCATTAGTTTGAGGTTCAAACTGACTGCTATCTTCCTTTGACAGTCTGATGTCAACACGATTACGCCTATAAGTTTTACCATTGGGCGTTTCCACAATATATGACCTGGGTTTATCTGCTTTCTTTTTGACGATTGTTGGATCCCAGTAACGATCATTCAAGTTCAACTGTACTCTCACCTGATCACCAGGATGTAAACTAGGTAACTGATTTCCTGCATGCATATCATGGTACATTTTCTGATCATGCTGACGTGCTTTAAGCTTAGAATGTACATGTTTGGTATTCTCCGCTCTCGGACACAATAGCATTTTTGATGCTGGCAACCCAGTTTTCAAACGTCTACTCATCAGTAGCTGTGCTGGGGATTTCCCTATTCCTGGTATTGGTGTGTTTCACAGTTCAAGCAGAGCTACATATGGATCTGTATGATCCTCTCGGCACTTTTTGATCAGTTTTTGTACTGTTTTAACTGCATTCTCAGCTTGTCCATTTGACTGTGGATAACGCAGACTTGACGTTATATGTTGAAAGTCCCACATTTCTGCGAATTTTCTGAATTCTGCTGAAGATAGGTTCGACGCATTATCAGAGATCACAATGTCTGGTATGCCATGTCTCGCAAATAGAGATTTAAGCTTTGTTATGAGAGTGAAGCTGGTTTGACCTCGAAGTTGCATAACTTCTGTGAACTTAGAGTAGTAATCTACAACTATCACAAATTGATCTCCATCACAGTCGAAAAGGTCTACACCAACTTTTGCCCACGGACGATCTGGAATTTCGTGTGGCATTAATGGTTCACTGATATTGCTAGCTCTATACCTTGCACAGATTGAACACTTTTCCAGCATTTCTTGGATTTGACTGCACATACCCGGCCAAAAAAGAATGTCTCTTGCCCTTTGTTTACATCTAACAACACCTTGATGTGACTCATGTATTCGCCGTAACATCTCTGATCGTAGGCATTCTGGGACAATAACTCTGTCATTTTTGAACAAGAGTCTGTCTATGTATGCAATCTCATCTCTATAATCCCAATAAGGTCGTACAAGCACTGGGCACTCATGTTTGTTTTCAGGCCAGCCGTTTAGCACAATGTCTCTCAAAGCCTGCAAACTAGGACTTTCAACTGTGGCACTTTGGAAATGTTGTAATTTCTCAGCTGACATGGGAAGTGAATGAACAAAATTCACCTCTAAGAGTTCATCAAACAGTGTCTCGTTGCTCTCATTGAGATAAGCTCGCGATAAAGTGTCACCCACCAGTAGCTCTTTACCTGGCTTGTAGGTAACATCCAAGTCGTAACGTTGCAAGTGAAGTATCATTTTCTGTACTCTAGGTGTCAGTTGACATTAGTTTTTTCTGAAAATGGACACCAGGGGGCGGTGGTCACTCTCCACATGTATAGGTTTACCATACACATAGTCATGGAACCGTCTGGAACCAAATACAATTGCAAGAAGCTCTTTTTCAAGCTGTGAGTATCCATCATGCTGGGTTGGTGTTAAGGCACGAGAAGCATAAGCTATGGGATGATTCTGTTGCAAGATTGTCGCACCAAGCCCATTTTTCGACGAGTCAACTGACAGTGTTATTGGCTGGTTTACATCGTAATATTTGAGAACAGGTGCACTCGTGATAAGTTTCTTAAGCATTTCGAAGCTTGTGTTCTGTGGTTCATTCCATATGAAAGGTACATTGTCCTTTAAAAGTTCACGCAGTGGTGCTGATTTGTCCGATAAGTTTGGTATGAACTTCGCAAGGTACGTAACCATTCCTAGGAATCTGTGAACTTCCTCTTTACTAGATGGCTGGGGCATGTTTAAAACAGCTCTGACTCGCTCTGGATTTGGCTTTACTCCATCTCCAGATAAGATATGACCTACGTACTCAACTTTGGATTTGCCAATACTAGCTTTATCTGGATTCAGCTGAAGTCCAGAGTCTCTCACACGATTGAGAACCTGTTTAAGTCGCTGGTCATGTTTTGTATCACTAGAACCCCACACTAGTACGTCATCGACTATAGCTTTTACACCATCTATTCCCTGTAATATGTCTTCCATGGCTCTTTGCATAATGTGTCCTGAGCTACATAGACCAAAGGGAAGTCTTAGGAATCTGTATCGGCCAAATATAGTGTTCATGGTACACAATTTAGAGCTCTCCTCATCAAGTACTATATGCCAGTAGCCATGCCGTACGTCGAGTTTGGTAAATTTAGTTGCATTACAAACTTGTGCGGCCACTTCTTCAACCGTAACTATAGGATGATGTTCACGCATGACACTTTTATTTAAGTCTGTAGGGTCTATGCATATCCTTAACTTATCGCCTTTTTGAACCGTAACCATCGAGTTCACCCATTCTGTTGGTTCACGGTGTTGAACTATTACTCCCAATTGTTCCATGCGATCGAGTTCTGCCTTGACCTTGTCTCGCAATGCATACGGAATACGACGAGGCGGGTTGACAACTGGTACGGCGTTGGGTTTAAGCCTTATTTTGTATTCACCAGGTAACCGTCCAAGGCCTTTGCATAAGTCTGGGTAATCTTGGGTTAGGTTAACAGAGTTAACAGGAAGTCGCTTTAGCAAGCCTAAGTTCACCATGCTTCCTTTCTAAGTATCGGCGATGCATTAATGTCAACAATTTGAAATGTAAGATTCATGCACTTATCTTTGACTGAACAGTTGAGATTAACTTGTCCGAGTGGTGTAATAGTGTGCTGAGAGTAGCTTTTCTGTCGCACATTTGAAGATTGAAGTGGTCCTGTATAGTAAGATCTAAGTATGCTTTCTGGGAGTATATTTGTCTGTGCAGCTGTATCAAGCTTGAAGTTTACACCTTGTTTGTCTTCCACCTGTATTTCTTGCATCCAGTCACTCATGACAGCATCAGTCTCTAGTGTGATAACATCCAGGAACAAATATTGATATGATGTATCCTGTGTTTCTTCCTGAGCATGTAGGCCTATCTCTGACACGCTCTGGGACTTTGGTACTGTTTTATCACCGCTTGACCTACAAACCGATGCAAAATGGTTTCTCTTATGGCACTTCCCGCAGATTTTTCCATATGCAGGGCAATGTTTAGGAGGGTGATTTCTTCCACAGTTTCCACACACTGACTTTTGATTGTCTGTCTTTTGATTTTGATTCTGATATTGGGATTGTGATTCACTTTTATTTTTCCATCTTGGTTTTTTACGTGGCTTTAATTGGCCTTTCCTAGGTGACTTAGACAACGCAGACACAGGCGTGTCCTCTCCAATATCCTTAACCTGATTAGCACTGGCTTCAATAGCTCTACACTTTTCTGTAGCTTTTTTCAATGTGAGCTCTGGGTCCTGCAACAGTTTTACTCTAGTGTCTCTATTGTGTATGCCGCATACAATTTTGTCTCTGATGAGGCTCTCTTTTAACTCGCCAAATTCACAATCTCTAGCTTTGAGCTTAATGTCAGTGAGAGAGGAATCAAAGTTTTCAGATGCAGCCTGGTTTCTGCTGAAGAATAAGAATCTTACATACGTAATGTTTTTCTTAGGGCGGCAATAATCCTGAAATTTCTTTTTTACTTTGTCCACTTTGTCTCTTCCTCCCTCTGCAAACTCGAAGGAATTAAAAACTTGTTGGGCCTGTGGACCTGCCACGTGCAAAAATGTAGCAACCTGTACTTTGGCATCTTTTTCTGTAACACCAGTTGCAAGGGCATACAAATCATATTGCTGTTCCCAAAGTCTGTAATTCTCATCCAAGTTTCCTTCAAAACTTAGGGGCTTAGGTGGTTTTAGACTCATTTTACCTGTTGCTGAGTTCTTACACCATGTGTTGTCTTATAACGAGAGCCGCATTGGAGGGAGATCCGGACAGAAGAAATCAACAGGATGCCATATGCGATGGAAGGCACTCAATATTTAATGGCCTGTGATTGGTCAATTTTCATATGTAGTGCATTGGCACGCCACTTGGTGTCAGCACCATACAGGGCACTGTTACAAACCTGAATAAATGATGTGAAAACATTGTATGGCAATAGCATACACTACACATATTGAGAGGCATCTGTTCATCTTTGCTCCCTCCAGTCTCCAGTTTGTATAATTCGCTGGCAGTAACCTGGATTCGAAAGAGACTTACATATTGATATTCCTCACAAAAAAAGGAAATTTCAAAGTGCAAACATGCCTTGGGTGAAGGCAGTGGGTTTTTTTTATTGCCTGGTAAGTCATCGTCCTGCTTTTTCAAGGGCCTGTGATTTCACAGACAATGCAAACTATATCTTAAAGTACTGAAAGCTTACTGATCAACCGACCCCCAAGCAAGTAATGTACATATATACATGATGTTTCCATGCTGAAATGGATATAAACTTGTGCACATGGAAATGTCCCCTTACAAAACAGTGACACGGACAGATGATAGATGTACAATACAAGTTTCATGTTGCCGAGCAGACAATGTTAGCTGAGCAGAGAACTGTCAGAGTACTTCTCTTATGTTTTATTGTAACCCAGCATATTAGGCTAGATGAGATGGGGACTAACATGATAAGGTATAAACTGTATAGTCTGTACTAGGACACCATCTGCCAGCAGAGATAAAAATTACATTTTGCAAATATATTTTTCTAAACAAGTTTGTTGTACAGATAAAGAAACAGAGGCACAGACAAACAAAACCTCAGGTACACATCTTCATATAGGCCTACCAATTAATACTCCTCTAAAGTTTCCTGACTGTGGGTCAAATAGTTTTAGAGGAAGGCACAATGCAACAACGGGACGGATGGACAAGGGCAAATCTATATGTCCCCCACAGGGTGGTGGGGGCATAACAAGGGGGGTAGTCCAGTAGACTGGAGCTAATTAAAAGAGACCAAACTTTTATAAATCTGTGCTTCACTGCCCTTCTCCTATATGCCCACATGTAGTCTAACATTACTTAAAATGGAAGCTATGAAGCTGCCCTACTGAAGTGGTGAAAATGAGCATTGTCACTTTGATCGTCTGCAAAATTTCTATTTTTCAACATCAGGTAATTGTATACATTTTTAAAATTGTATCTAAGTTTTCTTAATATAGGAAATAAGAGTGTATTTAGGTAACCTTGATTACATAATAGAATCTCATTCTTGTCCAAAATATTACACGCATAACAGATTTTTTTCCAGTTCCCAAAATGTATTTTGTCTAACTTTTTTCAAACTCATGAAAAATCAAATTTACTGTGCTTACTAGCCAGGAAAGGGTTTCTCAAATATGTCATATTGATGACACTTTTTATTTCGTGATAATTTGAAGATTCGTAATAAATATGGTTTCAGAATGGACACTTTATGCTTCTAATTGAAAAGAAAAAGTCAAGATATTTCAGTTGATCTAATAATTAATTCAGAGATATTTGTGCAAACAGAGCAGTGTCCATGAGATATGTATGCAAGAATTTAGACTTGGAATGGATATGCATCCTTAAAAATTAGGTCAAGGTACCCAGTATCTAGTAAAAAAAAACACAATAAGTGCCATCAAAAACTGACTAAGATCCAGGCCACCCATAAGCATTGGTTCATGGGAAATATTCCCAAAATTTGAGCCATGTGTGACCAGTGGTCCAGAATATGTTGTTCCCAAAATTTCTACTGGATGGGCAACTGATAGATGGATGACAGGTTACCAAAAAGCTCAACTGGCTGACATGTAAGCTTAATTAGCTAATAATTCAGTGAAATTTGGCCATGCACACTCACCTTTGCTTTTTTCCTCCAAGGGAGATCTTTTACTCCATAATCGTACCGTATCTCCTGGCCATGCTAAAAATGGATTTAAATACATGCTATACTGTAGTGTTTATAACATGAGGCTTGACAAATCCGGACTAGGAACTGGGTCCGGATCTGTACCTGAACATTGCAAAAAAACAAAACAAAGTAGAAATCTGATATTCTGCATGTTATCAAGGATGATCATTGTTGTTGTGTCAATACCAAAACATATTCCCTAAGGTGTCTCAAATTTCAGATATTAAAAAATTACCATCAATGGGATACCATGGTATCCTATGGTATCCAATTGGACGGCCCATGGTATCCAATGGGATCCAGCTGGATACTATCTTTTCATTCATCCAATGGGATCCCACAACTTTTTCTCTCACACAAAACTGCTCAGAAATAAGCTATATAAAGCCACATATCATTAAACTTTTACTGTTAACACATTTATTATAGATTATTTACACGTTTGCTGCAAAAGTTCTAACATATTGATCAAAAATATATATGAATGTTTACATATTATTGGAGACTGTGAAATCCCAAGGTTAAGCCCTTTCTAGTAATGGTCAAGACTTCCATAAGAACCATCTTTTCAGAGTTCCTGCATGTCTTGTAATCTATTAACATGTTGTGTTCTGTATCAAGAGCATTCATCACCTATAAAAATCTACATGTCATAGTCTATTTTGTGCAGAGTTCATCAAAATGTACTTTTGTTTGGTCCAACTGTACTGTCCAATTAACTTGGCCAATGGGATTTTCCAATTGGAATGTCCAACTGAAATATCCAACTGGCCAATAACATGAACAATGTTTTATTTTGATTGGATAATAATGTGCAATTTACTTTTAGTGCAGTAGTACCTGTTGCTAATGACCACCCCGATGAGAGACCACTTTTGCACAGACCTTACCTGGTACAGTTTTTTTGGTAGCTTGTACATGTACCTCTCATAAGACCACAATTTACCTTCATTTAAGCATGGTCTTTGGTGACAGGCATCGCTATCTCAGTATTTCCATCCAGGAAAATGGGAGGAGGGTATTAAAGGGTATTGCAGTACTGGTGCACTAGGGCGTTTTATTTCCCATACAAACTTGCTGGGAGCTCTCTTATTTTTTTGTACTTTGTACTGGCCATTATTTTATAACGTTCTTATTTTCTGTAATCAGCAGTTATTTTAAAGTTTTTGCTGGGAACATCATATACAGTCCTGTCTGAAGAAGGAGTCTATAGCCTACATTTTACTAGCTTGTCAAGATCACTGGGAAGTTAATGTCCAGGTAGAATGCAAATTACATTTAACAGTTTTGGTGGTCTTATAAAAACTTGTCATTTACTTAATGAGGGTAGCAGTACAGTGTAACCTATCTTGAAAGACCAGCTTTGGGGATGACCAAATTGTGGTCTCACAAGACAATAGTCCATCATGGGAGGTATAAATAATCAGAAAAGTACTGAGCAAAGTATCCTGAAATGTGGTCTTTCAAGACAGGTTGCCTCTCAGTGGAGTGGTCTCTCAAGAGAGTGAACCACTGTATGGATTTAGCATACTGGAATTTGTGGACAGAACAAAATAAAATGATGTACCAATATCTGAGTGGAGCAGAACCCCCGTCCCTGTTATCAGTTTAATAAATGGACCTCCCATGGGTGTAATATAAACTTTCTTGCAAGAAATTTGTGACTTCAAATTTCAAATACACCCATGTAATGGCATGTGTTCATAGCATGGACTAGTGATTGATGCACTGGTTTCCTTATCAGTTAAGTAGATAATTGGGCCTGTCATGGATACTGAGATGATAATTGATTCCAGTAAGCTTTGGTAGTGTATGTGGGCAGGACAGAACATTAAGAAAACAGCTATGCCCCACCATGGAGGTATATAATGTATACTCCATTGCCCTACATTCTTGAAATTGGATCTTATGACACTTGTCTCAGTGACTAAATTTATCCTGCCTTGCTGGGACCCTGTGGATGGTCAGAATGTATACACCATATCGGGCTTTTCTCAAGTTGTAGCAGTGAAATGGTGGGATGGGTGCTAATCTTTACCAGTAAATGGGTCTGCTGTACAGTGGGCTCTTTGCAAAATGTATTTTGTTTATGATACAGATACAGTATTTTACATGCCATCATCATCATCATCATCATCATCATCATCATCATCATCATCATCATCATCATCATCATCATCATCATCATCATTCGTAGCATGCTTGGCAAGCACACTTTATTGCCTTCATTGCATCAAGGCCAGTGGTGTGGCAATGCTTGATGAACTTCAAGCTTGAAAATAATGTTAACTAGAAAAGAAGATTTGCTTGAAAGCAAATCTGTCTGTGTGCCTTCAAGAGTTGTAAATATTAAATGTTACAACTTTTATCCTTTGGTACTTCACATTCCATTCAGCTTATGGCTGGATAAAAATGTCAAGGTCCAAATGACCTTGACCTTTGAAGGCCACATTTAAATTGCCAAAAAAATGTACAGTGTTACAATACCCACAATTTAAGCCCAACATGAACCAAATCAGATGAAAATTGACCAAGTTACTGCAAGATGAAACTTTCGAAGGGCCAGATGACCCTGACCTTTGCTGTGTATAGGTTACAAGTTTTTACAAAAATGTGCAATGTTGCATTACCTACAATTTGAGTCTAACATGATTAGAATCGGATAGAAATTAACTGAGTTATGACTGGATGAAACTTTAAAAGGTCCAAATGACATTGACCTTTGACATTTACAATTTGAGCCCAACATGATCAAAATTGAATGAAAATTGACCGAGATATGGCTAGATAAAAATTTCAAAGGTCCAAGTGACCTATATCTTTGACCTTTAGAGGTCACATGTAAATTACAAAAATGTGCAGTATTAAAATAGGTACGATTTGAGTTCAACTTGATCAAAATTAAATAAAATTCACTGAGTTATGACTGGATGAAAATTCCAAAGGTCCAAATGACCTTGACCTTTGACATTTCGAGGTCACATGTAAATTACAAAAAAATGTGCAGTTTTACAACCATATTAATTGAAGTTAGAGTGGTTACCTGTACCTATTATAGTTTTGAAGATAATCAAGATTTAAAGTTTCAAATGGCCCTAATTTGCATAATTTTCAAAACTGTTGAACCTCTTTACAAAAACTGTAAACTTCATATATGTAAGTATAATCATGCCAAGTTTGGAGTTTTTATGTGTGATACTTTTCAAATGAAATGTTGGACAAATTTGCCTGTAAATAAAGAAGGAAAGAAATGAAGAATTCCCAGAAAAACGATATGTTTGTGGTGGCACACAGACATAATAAAAAATGAATTAGAAAAGAAGATTTGCTTGACAGCAAATCTGTGTGCCTTCAAAATGAAAACAGTTTGAAATGCTACACTTTGCCATTATTCAACATAATCTAAATTTTGTTTATTAGCGTAACTTGCATACATTAAAATGATACAAATTTGCTTCTTGGTTCATTGGATGTGGCCATGTCAAAAACTTGTAAAATGAATTTTTAATGACACCACTTTATATAATACATGTAGTTTTGGAGCTATTCAAGATCTAGATTTTGTGTATTTGCCTAATTTGAATAAAATAAAAGCGTACAACTATGGTTCATGGTTTACTGATGTGGGAATGTCATAAACCTGCAAATTGAAGTTGGAATGGTACCTCTATCTATAATATTTTGAAGTTATTCAAGATTTAGATTTTGTGGATTCGCTTTATTTGTTATAAATCAAAATCCTACAGCTTTGGTTCATGGTTTATTGGATGCAGCTGTGCCTCAAACATACAAATTAAAGTTGGAGTGGCATTTCTACCTATAATAGTTTTGGAGATAAACTTTTTAAATTTTCCAATACCCTTTATTACCATAATTTTAAATTCTACAACTTTCAGTTACTTTCCATTATATTGGCAAGTGTCACAAACCTTCACATGCACATTGAAACTTGGTGTATATCTACAATAGTTTGAAAGAAAGAAAGAAAGAAAGAAAGAGAGAGAGAGAGAGAGAGAGAGAGAGGAAAGAAACAAAAAGAAAGAAATAAAGAAAGAAAGAAAGAAAGAGAGAGAGAGAGAGAGAGAGAGAGAGAGAGAAAGAAAGAAAGAAAGAAAGAAAGAAAGAAAACACATTTTTGTAAAAACAAAATGTCTGGGTTTGTACTCAGCCATGACTTAGTCAAGGAACCTATCTCGATCTGCATACAACTATGGTTTTGAGATATTCAAGATTTGATAATTTGAATGCCTCAATTTTCACAATTCTAAACATCTGGATATTCCATATAAAATGGCAGTTTTTTCATGCCATGCATGGAGATAAGACCCTGTCAAATTTTGAGTTTTTACGGTGGTTTGTGATCAAACTGGCCAATTTCTTGAACAAAAAATAGCAAAAAGGTAATACAGTTTTAAAGCCTTCCTCCTTCATCAAAGTGCCCACATTTCAAATATAACCTATCACAGGAAAGTGATTACTTCAGAACCATAAAAGGTAGAAGAGCCCCCCCCCCTCCTTTTGTATGTATATCAGATGAACAGCTAACAAAACTTGTAGAATTTTAATCAATGTTAATTAGGGACACTTGAATAAGTTAAATCCTGAATATCTCCAATACTGTTACAGGTAGAGGTGAAATTGCAACTGCCAACTTGTATGTTTGTGTTGTATACGCATCCTAGGAACCAACAAG
>CAXHWN010002025.1:0-18000 GCA_964020975.1 Hermodice carunculata | reverse complement strand
TTCCATGCAACGTTTCAGTGGTTTACCGCAGTACCGCAAAACAATATTTTGCTCTTAAAGTTGAACGAGGAAACCATAATATCATCTTAAATATGACCACGGGGTGGCGCTATATACAATCATTGCTACTATATACACAATATGCTATGTATATTGTAAATTGTATAATAAATACGAGTAGATGAGCTATACAAATAATAAATAATACGATTTAATGTTTCTTTCCGAATACACCAAGTCTACATTTATGAGATATTTGATTAACTTTGGATTTTCTGGTAATTCCTTATACCTACTCCTATTATCGCGCACGCAATTGACTTAAGTTTCACCGGCGTGGCCACATTTTTTTAAATATTATTCAAAACCAATATAAACTTGCTTAGTGTTTTGACGTATTTCATATTTATGACCAGAATATATTCTTTTTATATTTTTCAAATTCACGAAAAATGGGGAATCTGGTGATTCCAAATGCGTAATAGATCATTTTCATTCGTGAAAAAGTACTAAACTAAGGATCCCAAAACGGAGATAATGTAATGAATGAACTTATCACACTTTAAATGTTAATTCTATTCTTAATTTTACGAATCTCGCCGAATTTGCTTGTAAATTGTCCTTTATTTTCTTTGGACACCAGAAGATTGAATCTGCTATTTTATAAAGTTTGAAAAATGTACTTCCCACAATGGCCACTAGGAGAGAGTGATACCCTATTGTATAAGATGGCCCCAAGGTGGGCATATAAACGTAACCAATGGTAATAGATTCACCGATAGGAAGTGCTGCAAAATAAAACTTTAAAAGTGGCAAATAGTAGTATGCATTATGAACAACCTTGACAGATGTTTACCTGAAGGTTATATTCCACAAAGCGTGAGGTAAAGCGGGTGCGCTGTTTTGGAGAAGTCACAATTACAAAAACTCATGGAAATTTCCTAACTCTTTCTGTGCCGCATTTTTGGGGGGGCTGAGTCAACAGTTATCCTCGGCGCCCTTTATGTGCATTGTGCCCAAAGAGCGCCCAGGAGAACTGTTGACCTGAACTTTTCTATTCTATGTAACTACATGCAGGCACGTTGATCCTTTAATGAAAGGTCTTTTTACAACGAACATGATTCCAGCACGCTTATCATAATTCAGAGCCATTTGTTTTAAGTAGTTCGGCTTAAGTCGCAGTTGGGACCGAAACAGTTAAAAGTGGCATAAAGTAAGTAAATAAATAAAAATAGACCACAAACTACAGTTCCGCCTGTTTAGCAAAATGAACACAAAGAGAACAAGGAGAGAAAAAATGGTCCATATGGTATTTTGAAATGACTGGCCAAGAGGTTTCAGATCAGATTTTCTATCTTTTTCTCTCTCTCTCTCTCCCTCTTTCTTCTCAGATTTTTCAAGAAGTGTAAACAAAATACCTAAAAAGAGAAAAATCAAATAATCTCTGGTGCGTTATCGGACTATATACATTATGCCGTGATACATTTCTATTAAGCCCCGTAAAAAAAATCAATTCATATAATATGGCACATAACTACAAAATATAAATGACAGAAAGAACAAAACTGAAGGTAACACATACACGTTTTCTTGCAAAGTGTTTCGGTGTTCTGATGTACAAGACTAATAAGGGTTGTCGGGAAGCCAGTCGTGCAGACGGACAAGCGCCCTATTTGTTCCAAGACAATGTAAACCCAGTATTGAAATCCTCTATCAAGAATAACGGCAGCTCTCCCCCACCCCCACCCCCCATCTGTGTGACGTGTATGAACAGACCAAGGATGTGCATGTAATGCTCGTCAATGAAATTAACAGGTGGCAGTGGATCAGCTTTTATGTTATTGCTGATGGGTGCTGCCCTCTCTTAGTGAGAACTAAGTCAGTTGGGTTCCAATTGGGCTTGATTAATTTGTGAGAGAACGCCATTGATTATCGTACAGATGGACAAGACCTATGTATACATTTCAAGACACGTCGCTGGAAACGCATATATCTACATAATAACTCGTTTTCTGCCTTCAATGCTGAAAAATATATAATAAGCCCCCCTGGAACGTGTCTGTATGTGACCACGTATGGTTGAGTCGTCAAGCAAAGCTTGCGGTTTTTATACGTGAGAGTCATATGTATGCAATAAGTACGAACCTAACTTGGCCTCCAGAGAGAGAGAGAGCGAGAGAGAGAGAGAGAGAGAGAGAGAGAGAGAAAGAGAGAAAGAGAGAAAGAGAGAAAGAAAGAAAGAAAGAAAGAAAGAAAGAAAGAAAGAAAGAAAGAAAGAAAGAAAGAAAGAAAGAAAGAAAGAAAGAAAGAAAGAAAGAAAGAAAGAAAGAAAGAAAGAAAGAAAGAAAGAAAGAAAGAAAGAAAGAAAGAAAGAAAGAAAGAAAGAAAGAAAGAAAGAAAGAAAGAAAGAAAGAAAGAAAGAAAGAAAGTGGGTGCTTTAAATTTTACGGGTAGGTCACTAACGTGATTCGAATGTCTTGAGTGAATCTGTCGCTCTTCGTTCGGAGAAGACAATGTTCTTCCAAACTTTTCATCTTTGGCATGCGCAACATTATACAGATTGGTTTCTTATTCTTGTAACATGGAATAACATATTGAACAAAAGTCACATGTAACCACACAACAAAATGTTGAAGTGCCGATATTGTGCTTCAACTCCCCATACACGATATATTCCCTCTTCTGTTATGGAGCAACTGAAAAGATTCCTCTATTAACATGTTTTACATAGCTTTGCCTGTCTGCCATATAAATAAACCCATTATTATCTTTTGACTGCAATACCCATACACTGCATATTCACCCAGGAGGACTTTGACTCATGGTAAGCCTGTCATTCTCATCATGTTTACACAAGCAGCGGTGGTAGTAGTGGTGGGAGTAGGAGTAGTGGTAGTAGTGTTAGTGGTCGGAGTATTAGTGACAATAACACTAGTAGTAGTAGTAGCAGCAGCAGTAGGTCCCTTTCCCAAATTTTCGGGACATTTAAATTTACCAGTTCAGCAGGTTGGAGAGAGAGGTAGCCACCAATAATAATAATAATAATAATAATAATAATAATGATGATGATGATGATGATGATGATGATGATGATGATGATGATGATGATAATAATAATAATTTTATTCGGAAAACTACTCCTTTACAGCGGGGGCATCAATGGAACGGGGTTTATTCCATGATGCGTCCAAGTATATTACATATATTACAATAAGCCGTCTATATTACAAAGTAAAGATCTGTGTGTGGTAGGGCTGTATCTACGTTCAGCATTGAGCCGTACGTGGAACAGCATCCATTTACCATTTGAAATTTACTTTTTACATGCGCATGCAACCATCAATAGGCTTCTCATAGCTCCATGTATATATACATATATATTGTCCATTACATTCTTTTGACAAATTAACCTTCCCTTAACACTAATCACACATACATTTCGGATGCTACCCCTTCAAAATACCAAATCGCGAATTCCGCACCCAATGCCAATGGTTTGTAAATGATAAATGAATAAATAAATAATTTTATTAGGAAAACTACCCCTTTAGAACGGGGGCATCGATGGAACAGGGTTTATTCCATGATGCGTCAAAGTATCTTATCCATTTAAAGTTTGCTTTCAACCTGATAGAAGACTGGAGTAATATAAAGAACAATCACACGACAGTACCTCCACACTGGTCAAAGGCAAAGTTGCAGGTCGTGCGTTTTTAATATGAGGTTTGGATCAGAGGAAAATCCAGAGCTCCAGTTCTACCCTCACACAAGTAACCAGCGACATAAAAATATTATTTTTGGCTTGAACACCCTTATCAACAGGTGAATCTATTTCTTTGTTGGGTTTCTTTAATAATGTTTATATTATACTAGGTTCAAATGAGTAAGATTGTATCTTGCGGTCAGTTGCCAGGTTAAAAATAATAATAACAAAAACAAGAACAGTGACAGTTACAGCAACAATAACAAAAAGAAAAACGATAATACAGTGAACAAAAAAAATCGTCCTGGACACCGACAAACCGACTCGGAGTTATGTATGCAGTGCGGCAGTAAAAAGTACACAACACGCCAGAGACGGTCAGCGTGTGACGCATTAAGTGAAATATGTCATGATATTAGTAGTGTGTTTGGTGAAAACATTTTCCTACAATTTTCTCTCCATGGAAGTCCCGCATCCTGAAGTACGCCGACGCTCTCATGCTCTCTCATTGTAGCCATATTTTTCCACGCACCCTCGTCAGTATGTCCTATTCGAACACAACAAGGCACTCAGAAATTTTAATTATATGTGTGTTATCAATGGAAACCAACTTTGATTCCAATCATTTGAAACGTATAACTGTTACACTATTGAATTTAGGACACAAAAAGATTTTTTTCAGTACCGCAAATACAAGGCCTTAAACTTTGCTTGCCAAATATCGCAACATTTCTTTTTGCAGGAGTATTGATTTTTTCATGGAATGGTCCTGCGTAAAATATATATAAGTGTGGGACTAATATAACTTCAGATCGCGATCATTACCTTAGAGTGTATCAAGTTAAGGGCGCAAGAAAACATGAAAAGTCAGTCTGCACGATATCTATCATTTCAACGCCAGTCGAACGAAATAAAACTGTGAACAAAGCTACAGCCATATATATATATATATATATATATATATATATATATATATATATATATATATATATATATATATATATATATATATATATATATATATATATATATATATATATATATATTAAGAATTGAAAAAAAGTTTGTCATATTTTTGGACATCTTGTTTAGTTTATGAAATATCACTCTGCAAAGTTGAAAATCAACCTTGTCAAAAAAAAAAAAACACGAGAAAGTCGGATTTTTTTTTCAACTTTTCAATCCTGTATTTCCTAAACTAAGCAAGATATCAAAACAATATGGCAACCTTTTGGGATAATATTGTTAGGAATAAGACGAAATAATTTTGACAGTTTTGTCATTTGTTAAATAGAATAAGTTTGTGAAAACAGCATAAAACCCGACCTCATTATCACTTTGTTTATTTAACCATTAGGCAAGCACAATGATTGATCTTTGCACATATCTATAGTTCATGACTATACTGACCCAAAAATATATACTTTAGCTCTGTTTGCATCAGTAAGTAGTAGCTCTAAAGTTGGTTTTCTTCAAAAGCAGCCGCATGTATAAAGAGTACTTAAAGCATGTGAATACTTTTGGACATCCTTGCTGAACTGAGTGGATTGTCTGTCACGGATTGATAAATCGATTGTCTGTTACGGATTGATGTCATTTGGGCAAAGGGTGAAAGCTATTCATTTGCAGCATTATAAAAGTTACACAACACATACATAGCCGAAGCTCGCGGCAGCAGCGGATAATCATAATTATTTATATAATCATCAGTCATGTACTTTGCGGCAAGCATTTAATCAATAATCATACCAGCAATAAATCACATCTTACTGCACCGATATTCAGATGAGCTCGTGCTGGTGTCTTGCAGTTTATAAAGCTATGAATACAAAGTTATAAAAAGCAGTCTTTTAAGCTGTAAAGACTCTGGTGTTTGTGAGACCCCCGAGAAAAGAAGAAAAAGGAAACCGAAAATCTCCGTCCCCTGAAAAGAGTAAAAAGAAGTAAAAAGAAAAGAAAAGGAAAGAAAGAAAGAAGAAAGAAAGAAAGAAAGAAAGAAAGAAAGAAAGAAAGAAAGAAAGAAAGAAAGAAAGAAAGAAAGAAAGAAAGAAAGAAAGAAAGAAAGAAAGAAACACAAAATGCCAAGATGAAAATAAAAATACAAGTACTACATTGATGACATATTAGTAGACTCTTATTATCCATTTCTTAGTTATTTTGTAAAACTATTGAATCTAGCGTCACACTTTTGTATAATCTAAAAAGAAACGACAGGTACTTTAAGATTTTCGGTATAATGTTTGGTGACATAGATACACGGCACAAAACTTTGGATTAACTTTTCTGGTTGTTTTCTTTTTGTCTTCTCGAAATTTCAGTAATGCAATCAGGGCAATTCTGTAAAGATTGCTTTTCTATTGCCTGCTGAGCATCCCCGAGACTCCCGATTGGTTTCTTTTGAGGGCGTCCGTCGGGCAAGAGTACATGACAATAGCGATCTAGGTGGATTCTTTGGAGGCAATTTTTCTGTGGCTTTGACAACAATAGTGCCCAATGGCACTATTGTTGTCAAAGCCACAGATAAATTGTAAACTGTCTGAAATACTACCGCTAAAAGCAAACAAACAAAAAAGCCGAAGAGGAGCAAATAAACAGACAGAGGGAAGTGAACAAACCGACAGATAATAGATAAAAATTTAGATAGACAGATAGACACACAGATAGATACATAGATAGATAGAGACAGACAGACAGACAGACACACAGACAGATAGATAGATAGATAGACAGACAGACATACAGATAGATAGACAGACAGACAGACAGACAGATAGATAGATAGATAGATAGATAGATAGATAGATAGATAGATAGATAGATAGATAGACAGATAGATAGATAGATAGAATAGTTGTTATTATAACAGCGGGATTTTCCTATTTAGACCACATATAAGGGGCTGCAAATGTGGTCTGGATAGGGATATAATTTTTAATGAGCGTAAACAAGGAAGGAAGCGTAGATTCGTGGTTTTAATACAGAAAAAATGTCTGTTTTACGTAGGCGATCTTACTTGGAAATTCAAATGTATAGTATTTATGTCTGGGTGTGAACCCAGACATTTTCTTTTTCAAGATTTTGTTTGTTCGATAGTGCCATTGGGCACTATTGTTTGTTTCTGTCTTTCTTCCTTCTTTACGAAAAAAAAATGTACGGAGTTTTTCTCGGACACTATTGTTTCGAAAACCACCAAGCTTGCCATGGTGACTGACTGCCTACCAGTGAAATTGTGCATATCATTTGGAATAGTCACGATGTTTAAAATTATGCAAATTTGAGGCAATTATAATTTCAAAAGCTCTGTATCTTCAAGAATATTATTGATTAACACAAAGGTCTTACTAACATATGTAGGTTTGAGACATCTGGCAAATCCAATAGCATGCAAACAAAAGTTGGGGAACTTTGATGTATGCTAAATTCAATGAATTTCCCCCAGAATATCCCCCCCCCTCACTACTTGTTACAAGCTTTATGGGCCTCCGTGATGCTGGGCAACCATTTCGTATTCATAATAAATGAACTTGCACCTGTCTCATAGACAGCCTTCTATCCATGCATGCTAGGTGTATGGTTTGGAAGGTTTGGGTTTTGTAGCAAATGGGGTTTGGGAGGACTCCCAACAACTGTGTAATGAGGTCCTCAGTAAAATACAGAGAAGCTCTTTCTGTTCATGCAAGAACAGATCTGCTCCATGCCGCTATTTGTACCAGGCAGGCCATAGTTCCCACTATTGCTGTGCTGTCAGTGCACTGTGACCGAGACTGGAGTCCTAGCTGGTCTGTGTTTGCCTGACACTATCATATGAGTTTGCTGGCCCATGGGACTACAACTTCTGGGCAGAATAACCCTGCTATGTGTACCCTCTATTAATAGACCACATACAGTGCTGAGTTGGCTAGACCCATCAAAAGGGGTCTTCTAGTCCTCAATCACAATCAGTATTTTTACAACTTTGTGAATTTTGAAACAGAGTGTGGATTTGCTTCATCTCAATGGACACTTTCATGTCTTTGTTTTCTGGTAACCAGTGAGATGAAGCCTGTTATTATTATGAAGCCTATTCTTCACAGCCAAGCTTAAGACAAGGAATACTGAGGCAGTAAAGTGCTTGCCTCAGTTCACAGGTAATGTACATGTAGTTTCCCGACAGCGGCTGTTAAAATTTGTTTATGTAATAAAGGAACAGACAGTATTGTATTGGATGTATACACAATACCTTCAATTATAATATGTACATATATTGTACATGTATATATGCATATATGAATAATGCACATGTACATGCACATACACTCATCTATACTGCCCAGGAGAGCTGACCCTCTGAGGAGTGGACACTTTTCTCTGGTCCCAAGGGTGCCCATTGTAGAGAGGTTTCACTGTATAAGTAAACACTGCAATTGTGTGTCTGAGTAATTAGTATTGATGTTATTCAAGTTTTGAAATGTAAAACTTCTTTGATTAGCACATTTTCAGATGCTACAAGTTTTGTACATATCCTTCATATACATGTACACCACACTCATAACTGTACAAGTACCAGATGGAATGACACCTCTATATATCATAGTTTAGACGATATTCAGGATTTGTTTTAAGTTGGGAGTATGTGTACTCCTAGTATGTATACCATTAGGTTAGTTTGTGCTGTTTCCAAATCCAATGGTGGTAAAACATAAATGTATATGTGTATATTGAATATCTTCAAATGCATTATGCATAAAAATGTCAATCTATCTTTTCTTCATAAGTTTGTACCATGCGCACATTTGATGAAAATTAGAATTGTTGTAAACATATATGTTGTAAACATATTAATTTCCACTGGATTGCCTAATAGTTACATGAGTAGCTAATCTGGAGGCTCTCCAGAATACACACAGACACGCAATGCCAACTGAATTGGGGACACTTAGAAAAATAGATGTTGAATATCTTCAAAAGCACATAAATTATAGACAGAAGTGTTAATCCACTTCAATTCGTTGGTTTATACAATATATGCACCTAATGATATTAAAATGAAAGTTGTAAAATTTAATTTACACTTAATAATCATACTTGCAACTTTAATTTTCAGAATCATTTCTCCAGTATAATTATGTCTGGGTGCGAACCCAGCCATTTTGGTTTTCCATGAATTTTTTTTCCCTTTCTTCTTTGGACCCAAATTTGTCCAGAATTTTTCTCGGAAGATATTAATTTTTATTCCGAAAGCCACTACACTTGCCATAGTGACTGCCTACCAGTGAAATTGTGCATTTCGTTTGGAGCATTCATGATGTTTAAAATTATGCAAATTAGGGGCAATTACAGATTTAAAAGCTCCATATCTTCAAACATATTAAGGATAGACAGACAGTTCTAACTTACACATGCAGGTTTAAGACAAATCTCAATGTAATGGACAGTGAACAAAAGTTGTAGAATGTTAAATTATGCTAATTAGGGGCACTTTGAACAATTTTAAAGTTTTATATCTCCAAAACCGTTCTAGAAGGATGTGCCATTCCAACTGTAATTTCAGTTTCCGGCAAAGCCGCATCCAATGCGCCATGACCCAAAGTTCTAGCGTTTTGATTTATGCAAATTAGGCGAATACGCAAAATTTAATTGGTTTAAACGTATTTCATTCTACGACAAACCAATTACACAAAGTGGCCAAGTGGTTTACAAAGCAGTCTGTCATGGAAGGCAATTGGGGAAGAGAGAGAAATTTAATTCTTGAATATCCCCAAAACTGTTGTTGATACAGGTGCCATTCCAATTTCATTCATAGGTTTGTGACATAGCTGCATCCAACGAACCAAGAACCAAAATTGTCGCATTTAAGTTATGCACATTAGGTGAATACACAAAATTTAAATCTTGAGTATCTTCAAAACTGTTCACATTTTGAAGGCACCCAGACAGATTTGCCGTGAAGCAAATCTTCTTCTCTAGTAGTGTATATCTAGTGTGTACATGAACGAACATAAATGATGATGAGCCAGTCAAATCTGCAACGTGGAAACATTGACAGAAATGTTCGTCATTGTTTTTAATTATGCATACTGTTATGTACAGTATTTTATTGTTTTCGTAAAGAATTGTGTCTTCATAATTTATGAATTCGCAGTTCGCTATATTATTGTCGTTTGTGAAACGATGGACAAATTTTGTTTATTAAACAAAATTTGTCCATCGTTTCACAAACGACAACAGTACAGCGAACTGCGAAAGTACTACAGTACAGTAATCCTATGTTGCCTGTAGAAAGAAATTCGCAAATTAAAATGCAATAAAAGAAGATACAGTTTTGGCTGTTTCAGTGATATGAATCCAACGGCTAGTCTAACTCGAAGACCATCCCATGATGTCGCTGAAAAAATATACAAT
Organism: Hermodice carunculata; assembly: GCA_964020975.1. Taxonomy (NCBI): domain Eukaryota; kingdom Metazoa; phylum Annelida; class Polychaeta; order Eunicida; family Amphinomidae; genus Hermodice; species Hermodice carunculata. The sequence continues at coordinate 7,916 of CAXHWN010002025.1, read as the reverse complement.
TTCATAACCAAACTCGATGCTCCGAAAATACCAAGACAGTCTACATAGGTTGTAAACACGCATGCGCAGAATACCTGGTAACACAAGCGGCGCCTGTCTGACCTCACAGAGGTTGAATGGTTTGTGGTGCCGTCCTAGACCTTGGAACATAAGCTACCGGTCCGCCAAGTTTGTGTGTCGTGTGTGAGATATACCAGAAGGGATCTTAAGCGGTAAGTGAACAGTTTCGTTCATGAGGAGATCGCCAGTGTATTACAGAATGTCGCAATCGGAAAAAGTAGAATTTTTATCAGATGGCGGTTAAAAACGATCATAACTGCGACTGGGTATAATTGGTTGACCCAGTTACTGAGCGGGACTGGGCTTTCACCCATTACCGCCCGTAACGGTGTTATTTGTATGCGCGAATGCAAACACAGACATAAGTGCCTTGGTTAATCGTTGCCCGTGCAACAGGCGAAACTCGCTATCAAGGGAGTGGAGGAATGACACAAGCTTTGGGCAAATACAATGGGATAGGTACGCACATAAGGGATACCTGAATAGGGGATGTCCCCCAAGTCTCGATGACAGCATGAACCTTGCGGTAACATTAACAATCCACAGGGGTAGGACAATACGACCTTTACGCCAATCATGGACATAATCATCTTAATGATCGAAAGGAAAGACCTACATTTGATTTGGCGTCATTGATTCACACACTGAATTTATAGGTTGTGGCAGTTTTTGAAAAAGTCTTTTTTTTTCTTTCTTTCCTTTTGACCTCAAAGTAAACGGTTTAGCCAACCTCGAGGATCAATAGTTTGGCAATAAATGACATAATAGGTTTAGACGGACAAATAATGCCGAGAGTATTTTTTTTTAATGTTGGAAATTTGGATGTTTATAAATGATGCATGTGGCGTTGGCTTCTCTCCATGATCATAACCAGGAGATGCAGAATTACGACTGTCATTATTTTTGTTTTCGAGTGGTTGTATTTGTGTTGCTTTCAGGCATTTCTCTGCAGATTAAAAATCCCAGGTACAGAGGTATTTTAGCTCAAGACCATACCATTTAACCTGCTGTGTGTCCTGCATATTTGTTCACGTTCCAGCATGTTTATGCAGTTTTTAACAACACCAACAGAGAAATAAGGAAAACTTCAGAGGCGAAATGAGATCGCTTGGCTTATTATGACACGACAAAAACTCATCTGGTTCAGTCATTCGTCACGCACAAGATACCATGATGATATATGGTTGTGCTTGTCAATTAGTGGTCAGTCTCATAGGCACCAGAACTATAATGTTTCCTTTCTTAATTTAAGGAACACACACACACACACATATATATATATGTGTGTGTGTGTGTGTGTGTGTGTGTGTGTGTGTGTATACGTATCAAGTTTATGACGTGTCTGTATGTCAGGAATAGTTTTGGGATATTGTAGTAGGCCTGTACAGTTAGGCTTTCATCATGTTATCATGGTGTTGGGTTGCGCATCGTAGGTCCACCGTGTAGGAGGTATTTTGTGTTGTACGTTGTGAAATAATTCTTTTTTTTTCTTTTTCGCAAATTAGCGGGTTTTGGCAGTGCTTAAACTATAATCCACTGGTAATTTAATGGCATCAAGGCTGTTAATAAAATAGACTGATTTCAGTTTTTTTTTTGTTTTTGTTTTGTTTAATCACATTTATGTGCTGCTTTAAATATGAAACTTCATTTGCCTGCTAAATGCACCATTGCTGGTGAACCGTGACTGAGGCAGTTCTCAGCTTGGTGGTGTCGAGCATGCCTACGAAACCTGGCATGCTGTGTATTTGGACGCCACTGTTAATGAAGGCCGTTTTGTGGGCAAAGTGCCGAGAAGACACAGTGCACTCCATCTTTTATATATAGGCTGTCTCCGCAACTCTTATTTGCATGATGTGTGTTCAAGTTCGTGGCGTGATGCATTGACAAGGCCTTTGTTTATGTAACGGGAGAGCTGTCAAGGGCCCAGTATGTTCTTCTCAGTGTGCAGAAGGGTTTGTTTAGCGTACATGAGTTTTTTGTGTTTGGTGAACTTGTTTGGTCCTCTTGTCGTTGTTTCCTCGTCACGTGCTTCAGAACATGATAAAAGAACTTCCTGTCCTGGCAAATGGTGATGCACAAAGAAACGTTTTCATTTATGTGCTGTAAACGCACAGAGATTTGTTCAACTACACAAGATAATATCTTTGTCAGATTACAGACGTTCCAGTACTTTCATGATGTTTTGTGAAGAAATTGAATCGACATTCATCATGGTCATAACTCAGATGGTCACTTTTTTAATCAGCAAACAAATGGTTAAAAAAAACGCACATCCTGAATTTCAGTTTCAACTTTATCGTCTACTGGAGACATAAGCACATAAACATGATAAAGGTGTGTATGTCAATGAAATATTAGCTATAATAACCAGATGACTCGATCGTAAAGCTATCATAGCTGTATGACTCGATGGGTGTAGTTTTCCATTCCGTAATGAGATACAGTAAATCCATGACCCCAAAGCCTCGGGAAACAGCTCCACCAGCTGAACGCTTTTCTTCGTCACAATTTTTTTCCTGAACATTGTATATGAGCTAATCTGATCCTCTTTACTTCGGTCCAAAGAGCGTTCAGCTTATATTCGCTACATATCATACATATTATTTCTATGTATGTATGTATATATATATATATATATATATATATATGGGTGTGGGTGTTTGTGTGTGGGTTTGTGAGTGTGTATGCATATATCACTTGGTGTACGACACCAACTGCCTATCAGGTGGGTTGCTACAGCTATAGTATATATGTTGCTGGTCATGCTTTGCAACGGCACAGGTTATGAAGAGCGCACTTTTGTTGTCAAGTATCCCTTCAACAAACGAACACAGTTTTAAATTGTCAGGTGTTTGGTGTTACTTGAAAAAATGGGATGTCTTCATTTGTACAATCCCTATCATCCACACAGTCAAAATATTCAAGGGAAAACACTGAAATGTTGTTAGCCCCAAGCGATCGGTGATTAAAGTAGTCTTTGTTTGATCAAAATCCCGCAATTGGCATTGTAAATATTCCCGGTAACAAGCTGAGAGATGTAGCTATCCACTCTGAGCAGTTATGAATTACAGTCAGTGTGTATGTGTCTGTCTGTCTGCGTATAGTATTGTAAACATGCTTATTTAAGCTGGATAATCTACAAGTATACATAGTGTGAATAATCTGGGGCTCTCCAGTACGAGGCAACACACATGTATGTATGTATGTATGTATGTATGTATGTATCAGATCTGTGTCAGAACGATTTCAAAGACATTTCCTTGATAAGATTAAGGACAGTACCCTTGGCAACAATACATATGCATAGCAGAGTGCATGCCATCTCCGAACTCCGCGCGCAGGTGATCATGGGAAATACCACATGGAGCTCTGAAGGGTTAATTTTCTGTTCTGGTACAAAAACAACACTCCCCAAAACAGAGTTAAAATTAGACGAGAAAAATGATCAGCTGGAACAGCCCATGTGTGCAACGACACCTGTCTTCATTCCGTTCACATGGTCCATGTATGTCCATCAATTTCGCGACCGTAGCGCGTGTCACCGTCTTGTGACTGTTTCAAAACAGATTCTGTTCTTTCTCGTACCATGCTTTTGGACGGTGATTTCGCAAGACAGCCTCTGAAGGATTTACGCGAGAAGCTTGTGGGTAATGCAGATGTGGGACTAGAAAGTTACCGTGATTCTAAACATAGCCAAGGCTGTATCAGGTTTCAGGAGGATAGATGTAAATGTCTGCGTGTTACCTGTGGTTTAAATCTTCTCTGTCAGCCCAAAGTGAGCCCGTGCATGGTTTCAACCTAACTATCTTCTTTTTTTTTTTTGACCTACTTGTCAGTGCTCTTGAATGCAAAGTACAAAAAGTCGTAAAAAGAGAATATGATATACTGAAAATCAAGGGAGGGAGGGGGGGGGGCGTTTGTCATGGTGATGTAGGTTGGGTCGGAGATGGCGATCGCACCTTTAATCATACTACATTCCCGCGCAGGAGCGGTATTTTTCATTTGTTGTATAAAGTCATTGATGACGCGGGCGTTAGGAACCTTTGTCCATTAAAAAAACAGTAAATGTATAACGTTCTTTTCCAAAGTAAATGTATATGTATGTATATATATATATATATATATATATATATATATATATATATATATATATATATATATATATATATATATATATATATATACACTCGGGGTCCAAATTAAGCGTTTTAAGGGGTGTCTGGTTACCCCAGACAACTTAAAATTTGCTTGGGTAACTTATGATGATTTCCTGGTTGCTCAAGGGTCAATTTTTTATTTTCAGCTTAATTAGTGTGGTGTTTTTTATATGAAATGAGCCAGAACAGGAATCAAATGATCTGGTACCACGTTGGCATTTATATATATTTCATATAAGGACATCTAGAATACATTTTAACAACTTAGAATGACTAATAGGAGAGGTCACAATCAACTAGTTGTGCATTCAGCTGAATATACAGCAGAATACATAAAATTCTTGAAGTTCGAAAAAAAAGGGTGTTTACTTTTAAGATGAAGTAACACAGCATGACCCTGTGAGTTATACACAGATTTTTGAAAGCCATTCCATATGCCTTCACGGTTATGAAAATGAAATATTCAATTTCAAGTATTTCTTTGTGAATTGAAAATGGAATTTATTTAATTTGCGTAGTCGTTGGGTCTTCATGCATTAATTTAATACCATTTTCCACATTAATGAGCCAGTAGCATTATTGACATCAGCGAAAATGGGTAACTTCAGTGGTTTGGGGTTCTACACATAGATTTTTAAAAGCCATTTCATGTCGTCATAGCTATGCAATTGAAATATAAATTTTAAGTATCTGTTTGTGAATTGAAAATGGAAATTTTTAGATTTGTTTAGTCGTTGGGTCTACATGCAATGATTTAATACCATTTTCCACTGAAATGAGCACGTAGCATTTTTTACAACAGAGAAAATGGGTAACTTCAGCGGTTTTGGTTGTCTGAGAAGCAGACTCTGTTTTTTATGTTCTCATGGCTGGAGGTAGAAGGACTCCTTCGCAGACAAGGGTTTTGGGGCAACTTGATAAAATACCCGGGTTGCCCATGGGCAGCGTGCAAAAAAAAAAAAACAGAAGAAGATGAAGTAAATTTGCATCCGTGATTATATATATGAAGATCTTAATGATAGTGTGCAGATAGGTATGGAAGATACTTTCAAAGCAAGCGGACCGCTGGTTTGTTTTTATTTTTTTTTTTTTTTTTTTTTTTGTTTTTTATCTCATTCATTTCCAATTCCGACAAAAGACACGGTGCCATAACGTGCCAGATTCATTTTCTCTGCAAATCAAATTCCCATTCAAGTAGCAGCATGCCCACACTTATATAGAAACAATACAAATGGTTCATGTTGACAGCTTGGTGCTTAAAAAGACAGTCTAATGGTCACCAGAGCATTACGGAGTTACGCTTCTTCTCATGTAATAGTTTCATTGTCTGATTTTACTCCGAGGGGTCGCCCTCCCATACCACACAAAGCGATTTGCCACACTCTGATATATACGCAGGAAACAACAACAGTTGAACAGGGCAAAGAAATCAAGAACAAAAGAACCCAACGCAGCTAAGCACCTGCAAGAAAGACGAGGAAAGTGACTGAATATTCAGCAGGTCGGAAGTACTGAAATGGTTACTCGACCAGTGTGACACGCAGCTCGTGGGGTGTGCTGGCTCACCAAGATTTCGAATACGCGCTGTATATGGTGTGAGGATCGATTCGAGTAAAACGTCGTGTGTAATCGTTTGAAGAAAGTAACCCTAAAGAAGAAAGTAACATTTTGGCGAATTTATACTTCCTGTTGGAGACATTTACAATTCACAAGAATGTAATATATATATATATACACACACAATGTAATTCCCTGTGGGGGCCACTTATCACTAATCAGCAACTAACTAAAAAGGGATGTAATTACAATAGAACAGTACAGATACCAGACTGGGATATAGCAAGCAGTAGCCTGTTGGGAAAATGGCAGTTCTGATCACATTGATAAGCACAAATATGTAAAGAGGATAGACCAAACCTGTAAAGGCCTATGTTTTGTGACCACAGAACGTATGGGTATTTAGCCCCATGCTGGTCTCTTAAGTACTCAGGGTGAGAAGGGTACAATCTTTATGGTGCTGTATCCGTCATGTATACTTTTCATCTATGTACACACTGATATGGCAGTGCTTGCTGAAAGGTCTGACTACCGTGATACAAGGATATGATTCTACGTGCTTTGAGCACTTAAGGGAGTCATAAATATTCTGGGATTTTATCATGCACTCCATATTCCGAATTGCTGAACTTGGAGTATGGCTCTCGGTGAAGTGCAGGTGCTTTGGAAGAAATGGAATAATTGTTAAAAAAAAAAAAAAGAAAGAAAAAAAACGAAATGATATGGCTATGGCAGACCAAAATTATAAATTGAAACACGTATCGTGTTTATTGTATTAATCAGCATGTAAGGATGACACTTGTTATTTTATCATGTCTCTCTCTCTCTCTCTCTCTCTCTCTCTCTCTCTCTCTCTCTCTCTCTCTCTCTCTCTCTCTCTCTCTCTCTCTCTCGTATGGCCACACTGGCAATTCAACGAGACATTACCATGTGGTGTTTGGTTTTGGGATGATTCTACGGTTTCTTGATTTCCTTATTAGACACTGACGGTACGGCCGCGGGGGGGGGGGGGGGTAAATTTACCCGTACTCTTCAATGATGATAGACAATGAAGATAATTTTGACCCATGTGGCAGTGTCGTATAAATTTAAGAAAATCATTATTTTCGCAGTAATAATGGGGGGGGGGGGGGCAAAATTTAATACTCGAAGTACTGATTCAAAAATGATAAAAATGTTGTGAGCTATCCCTTGCTGGAAAGGTGCCAAGTTATACATGTACCATAAAGGAAAGAGTGCGAAATAGGAACTCTGTTATATGCTTTTGTGGGGTATATGTGCAAGTGTTCTGTTGTGAAGGGAAATCGTTTGATCGCTCGCCCACCTGGCGACTGAGAACAGGTCTTTACAGGTGCAAGAATGATAAATCTGGGGGTCTCTGACCTCCGGACCCTGGTAGTTTTCGAACCCCGTTAAATAAGCCAATCATCTCTGATCTTTTTGCGGATACTGTGGAGTATATTCTTTGCACATTCAGCTATATGTCACAATTTCAGTGTTTGCTTCGACGTAAAGGCTTTTTTGTCTGGGGTATTATGCGGTCTATGTCAGTTGATTACATTCCCAGACAACGTCGGTAAGGTAAGTTGCACGAGAAGTAAATGGACTTTGGCTAGGCCACCAGTCTGCTATCTCGGACAGAATCTTCTTGTGTGCATTATTATAATGGGTTTATTGTCTAATTTCTCATAGAAGACTTTTAACGGAAGTTTAAACGTCAGCAGGACTCCTCTCTAGTGAAAGCTGCGTTTTCAAGACATCAGGGCAAGATATATCCAACAGGGCACATGTAAACGTTGAATAGGGAGGGGAAACCGCACCTAACAAAATGGAGGTCAGGGACTAGAGTATTTCTACAACATAGCCAAAAAGGAAATCTTTGAAAAATTAACAAAATTGGAATTAATTAATTGCTCTATGTGCATTGCTTTGAATTTATGTAAAAAAACATACTGTATGTGAGACACCAAATGTCACAAGTTTATATGTTAAAAGAGAAATGAGAAAAAGAACGGGGGGGGGGGGTATATTCAAAAGACAGGGCAGAAAAAAAGGGCAAGGAGCATATTGAAAGGGCAGGGTAAATCTGTCCTCCACTTTGAGTTCCACAGAACCCTGCCATTACATCACTGCTGCCAGGGA
>CAXHWN010002024.1:0-15000 GCA_964020975.1 Hermodice carunculata | reverse complement strand
TGTGCCTTCCAAACTGGCATAATTTAAAATCTTACAATATTGACTTTGTGTCCACATTCTGTGCTTGAAGCAAGACGTAAGAGACCATTAGGATGACACAAGCCAGTCTTCTAAAAGTCGAATGATGAACACAACCTGACGTGAAATAAAGAATTTATTTGGCGAGGGAATCAAAGTTGGAGTGGCATCTTTATATAATTCTGAAGATATATTGAAAAATTAAACTGATTAGCAAAGGTGAAGTAGACCTATGACTAGCAGCCAGTACCACTTATAGCTGTTTTGATGATATTCAAGATTTAAATCTTGTGTATTTGCCTAATTTGCATTTAAATTAAAATACTACAACTTTGGTTCACAGTTCACTGGGTGCGTCTGTAGCCGAAACCTGTATATTGATTAGATTAGATTAGTCCGTCTATCGATGATACTTTCGAAGATATTCGCGTTTTAACTTTTGTGTATAACACTTATTTTCATAAACTAAAATGATACAACATTGGTTCATAGTTCATTGGATGCACCTATCGTAGAAACCTATAAATTGAAATTGGCTTGGCAACTCTACTTAAAATAGTTGTGAAGATATTCAATACTTAAGGCTTTCAATTGCTCTAATTAGGATAATTTAAAATGCTGCAACTTTTTTCATGGGCTATTGCATTGTCATGTGCCACAAACTTAACAACCTGAAGTTTCTGTCTGTTCACGTTAGTTTTGAAGACATGAAACTTTTCAATTTTTAATTGCCCATAATTTGCAAAACAATGAACTTCCCGACAATTCAAGGTAAGGTAACAAAGTTCATCACTGAAGCAGTGTTCTCACCAATTTTTAAAGCTGTCGCTGAAGGTGCCCGCGAAAAACGCAGTATAGCAGAAAGAAAGAAAGAAAGAAAGAAAGAAAGAAAGAAAGAAAGAAAGAAAGAAAGAAAGAAAGAAAAAGAAAGAAAGAAAGATAACTGCCGCCTCGTTCTGAAGGTAGCATCACATGTCATCACGTGACCAGTAACCAGTGGTAAATTACCACCGTTTGTCGGCAAGCACAGATGTGGAGCCTCTCAGGTATGCAATATCTTAGATTCAAACACTACGCTGTGCTTTAAAAAAATCTGCAAGTCTGGAAAAACATAAAAAGGCTCTGGCGTACGTGCAAATCGCATTCGTGTCGGGTTCAGTTACGTGAACGTGAGAGAATGAGAACATTGCAGTCTGAGAGCTAGACCAGTCCTTCAGAGTACATTCTCACCCATTTTTAGTTTTAAATATTTCTGATTTTGTTTCTTCTGTCATTTTAATTCATTTATCTATCAGACACGCTGTTACTTGACACCAGTAAGGAGCGTCGCTATTTTGTTGCAAGTTATTGTATCGATGCTGCAACTACTGTTTGTATTGTTAAGGTTGATAGTCATATAGCATACACCAGCAAATGTAAAAAAAAAAAAAAAAATGAAAAAGAAAAAATTGCTGAAAACATATCTGTTTCTAATGCACCTGTCAGACAAATGTGCAAACGTAACTTGTACGAACCTTTTTATCTGCCTTTTGGTTTTATAGATATCCAACATTCAATGAAAAGCGAGAGAAAGAGAGACAGAGAGAGATTGGAACTTGACTTAAATCTCACGTTCAGTTTTATGAATATTCACCACTGAAATCTTGTGCCGAGACCTAATTAGCATAACACTGTTCCTTGACTACGCATACTGCCCACAGCACAAATATATAAATCCAAGTTCGAATGCCACCTCTATCTTAAATAGTTTTGAAGGCATTTGATCATTATTCAACACTTTAATTTTGTTTATTTGCAAAACTTTGCATAAATTGAAATCTGATAGTTTCCAGACACAATTCATTGGATGTATACCCATAGCACAAACATATAAATTGAAGTTTGAATGACACCTATTTTTCTATAATATTTTCGAAGATATTCAACATTATTAATCACTTCAATTTTGTGCAGAGGCCAAAATTTGCAAAATTAAAATCCGATAGTTGTCGGTCACTATTCATTGGATTCGCCCATAGCACAAACATATAAATTGAAGTTTGAATGACACCTATTTTTCTATAATATTTTCGAAGATATTCAACATTATTAATCACTTCAATTTTGTGCAGAGGCCAAAATTTGCAAAATTGAAATCCGATAGTTGTTGGTCACTATTCATTGGATTCGCCCAAAGCACAAACACATAAATTGAGGTTGGATGGCACCTCTATCAATAATATATAATACTTTTGAAGATTTGCATCATTGTTTAAAACTTCAATTTTGTGTATTGGCCGAAATTTGCATAAATTAAACTTTGACAGGCTTCAGTGACTATTCATTGTATGCACATATGGCATAAACATATAAATTGAAGTTGGCAAGGCACCTCTATCTGTATTAGTTTTAAAGATATGAAACTTTAAAATTTTCAGGTGTCCTTAATTAGCATAACTTTCAAAGTTACTTTTGTTTCTGGTTCATTGGATGTACCTACAGCACAAACATATGACTTGACCTTAGAACAGCACTTCTATCTAAAACAGTTTTGGAGATATTCAACTTTAAGAATATATTCAACTTTAAAAACGTTAAGTATCCATAATTAACATAAATTGTAACTCAACAACTGTGATAGTATGCCCAATAGATGCACAGAAGCTACAAACGGTCTGGTAAAACCATTTTGGTCTCTATGTTGAATACTTTAGGAACCAGAAGCGATTAAAATTTTCTGATGGCCGTTATTTATATAATTTTCTACCTTTTGGAACGATATGCAAAACTTCAACATAGATGCTATACCCGTGCCAAAATTGAAGTTTTAGATTTCTGCGGCGTCTGAGATTGAGCCGACGCAAAAAATAAAGTGGAATTATGGGCAAGAAAGAAGGAAAAATAATACTAGTAGTAGTGGGAAAAACAACATGTCTGTGTTCAAACGCAGTCAAGATAAAGAACATTGGGGAAAACAATATTCACACACAGACATAACAGAAAACAAACACTCATCCATGGGCGACCTCTAGTAGCGTAAGCTTCGCGAAAACCAAGAAATTGGAGGGTAGGTATTCATTTGTGAATGCTGAGGCTTGTGGTTAACCACACAGATCTGCTCCGTGGTGGCTTCAACAATGTCACAAATTTACAAGCACTGTGAATGGCAAACGTGATATAATTCTTGAGTTAGGACCCAGACCCTGGCAGCAGCCACCAGTCTTACTCTCATTCATGGCACCTTCTGCAAACGCTGAAGCAAAAAGTCAAAATGTGTTTGGTTTCAGATTTCCATCAGCTGATCTTAACTACTTACCGCAAGAAAACAGGGGCGCTCTCAAGAAAAATTGTTTACAAAAGTCGCACATTAAGGACTTGGTTTTAATATCTGGTTATCATAAGTGATAAACATTCTCGCAAATGGCCTTTGTGTATAATTAACATCAGCACATGTGACCTTTATTTACGATATGCTGTATATTACACACACAATATCACCCAGCTGATAATGCCATATTATCAGATAAAAGAAAAAAAACAGAAGCTCAAGCTAAGAGTATTGGATCAGAAAGCATCAGCAAAGAAAGATGACTCAGGAAAAAGTTCAAATGCACCGAGGACTGCACTTTCTTTCAATCTGTTTTATGCCTATAATAAGGCAGATACGTTATTTACCTCACTGAACAAAGCACGAAGCCCGAATCGCCTTTTACACAGTTGTGCTGTAGACAAAACTTCTGAACTTTACTTACACAAAAAAATGAATGTCCAAGTTTGCGTTGAAATTAACGTTTAAACACTGTTAAAAATGATGGGACGATGCATATAATCTGCCATGCACATATATTTATTGCCGCCTTAGCAGATTCAGTGAGCTGTTGAACTTTGCTGGCCCACTGGGGCGTCCTCCAAATAAATTGCAAACATTTGGAGGTCTGAACAAGGAAGCAAATGATTTTATACACCATAACGGTGTCTACTGAAGAAGGTAGGATCATCTTGACGCACATTTGACTCCATTAATCTGATAAAATGTCCCTCAAATATTATTTTATTAAATACGTCATGTTTCAAATTATAAGATGTCGTTCAGACATTTAATCTTACACAAGATAAAGACGCAGGGTCTCCGCTTCAGCTTTTACGAATATTACTGGTCCCAGTCTGTGTTGCTTATTCGGGCTTGTCAGCGCGATCAGCCTGCAAATACAATGTAGTGTGCACCGTACGACTTTTTGTCCTCAGTTGCAAAAGCCCGGGATGTTTAACGAATGAGGAAACCGCTCTCCTGTTTTTAGAAGCACAATTGCAATACTAGAAAAGAAAATTTCCTTCAAAGCAAATCTGTCTGTGTGCCTTCAAAAGTTGTAAATATGGCTAGATGAAACTTTCAAAGGTCTAAATGACCTTGACCTTTGACCTTTAGAAGCTACATGTAAATTACAAAAATATGCAGTGTTGCAATACCTACAATTAGAGCCCAATATGACTGAAATTGGAGGGAAATTGACCAAGTTCTGGCTAAATAAAACTTCCGAGGCTCCAAATGCCCTTGACCTTTGACCTTTAGAGGTTACATGTTATTACAAAAACACGCAGCGTCACAATACCTATACGTGGAGTCCAACATGATTACAATTGGATGAAAATTGACCAAGTTATGGCTAAATGAAAATTTCAACGGTCCAAATAACCTTAACATTAACCTTTTAGAGGTCACATGTATATTACAAAGATGTGAAAGGTTACAACCATGTTAATTGAAGCTGGATTGGTTACCTGTACCTTTAATAGTTTCGGAGATATTCAAGAACTAGATTTTCAAATGGCCCTAGTTTGCATAATTTTGGAAACTGTTGAACCTCTATACAAAAACTGAAGACCTCATGTCTGAAAGCATAAACATACCAAGTTTGGAGTTTTTACCTATAACAGCTTTCAAATGAAATGTCGAACAAGATTGTCGGTAAAGAAAAAAAAAAGAAAGAAAGAAAGAAAGAAAAAAGAAAGATAGATAGATAGATAGATAGATAGATAGATAGATAGATAAATAGATAGATAGATAGAAAGATAGATAGATTGATAGAACTAGAAAAGAAGATTTGCTTCAACGCAAATCTTTGTGTGCCTTCAAAAGCTGTAAATATTAAATACTATAACTTGTGTCCTTTGGTACTTCACATTCCCGTTAAGCTTATGGCTAGGTGAACACTTTGAAGCCCAAATGACATTGAACTTTAACCTTTAGAGGTCACATGAAAATCACAAAAATGTGCAGTGTTGCAATATCTACAATATAAGCCTGGCATTACTGAAATTGAACGAAAATTGCCCAAGTTATGGCTAGATGAAAATTCAAAGGCCCAAATGACCTTGACTTTGATTTTTTCAGGTCACATGTAAATCACAAAAATTTGCAGTGTTACACTATCTACAATTTGAACCCAATATGATGAAAATTGGATAGAAATTGACAGAGTTATGACTAAAAGAAATTTTCAAATGGAAAAGTGAACTTGACCTTTGACCCTTAGAGGTTACATGTAAATTGCAAAAAATATGCAGTGTTGCAATACTTACAAATTGGATCCAGCATGGTTAAAATTGGATAAAAATTGACCACGCTATGGCAAATGAAAAATTCAAAAGTCCAAATGACCTTTAAAATGTAGAGGTCACATGTAGAATGCAAAAATGTGCAGTGTTACAAAATCTAGAATTCGAGCCCAACATGATCAAAATTAAAGAAAAACTGACCAAGTTATGGCCCGAAGAAAATTTCAAATCGCAAAATGACCTTGACCTTTGACTCTTCTAGATCAAATGTAAATTACAAAAATATGTAGTGTTCCAATGCCTACAATTTGAGTCCATCATGATTAAAATTGGATGAAAATTGACCAAGTGATGTCTAGATGAAAATTCCAAAGGTCCAAATGACCTTTGATCTCTGACCTTTAGAGGTTACGTGTCAAATACAAAAAAAATATACAGTGTTGTAATACCTACAATTTTTATCCCACTTGGTTAAAATTGGATAACAATTGACAGAGTTGTGGCTGGATGAAAATTTCAAAGGTCCAAATGACCTTGATGTTTGACATTTAGAGGTCACATGTAAAATACAATAATGTGCAGTGTTACAATATCTACAATTCGAGCCCAACATGATCAAAATTGGAGAAAAATTGGGCGCGGTATGGCTTGAAGAAAATTTCGAAAGGCAAAATAACCTTGGCCATTGACCTTTAGAGGTCACACATAAATTATAAACATGTTCAGTCTTGCAATACCTACAATTTGAGTCCAACATGATTAAAATTGGATGCAAATTGAGCACATGATGGCTAAATGAAAGTTTCATAGGTCCAAATGACCTTGAACTTTGACCTTTATAGGCCACATGCAAGGTACAAAAATATGCAGTGTTGCAATACCTACAATCTATGTCCAACATGGTTAAAATTGGATGAAAATTTACCAAGTTATGGCTAAATTAAAATTTCATATGTCCAAATGACCTTGACCTTTAGAGGTCAAATGTATATTATAAACATATGCAGCGTTACAATATCTAAATTTTGGCCAAACTTTATCAAAATTGAATAAAAATTGACCGAGTTATGGCTAGAAGAAAATTTCAAATGGCAAAATGACGTTGACGTTTGACCTTTAGACATCATATGTAAATTACAAAAATATGCAGTGTTACAAACATGTGAATTGAAATTTGGATTGATTGCCTGAACCTGTAATAGCTTTGGAGATATTCAACGTTCAATTTTTAGATGGCCCTAATTTGCATAATTTTCAAAACTGTTGAAATTCTTTACAAAAGACTTCAGGTATGGAAGTATAATCATGCCAAGTTTGGATTTTCTACATATAATAGTTTTCAAATGAAATGTCGAACAAATTTGTCGGGAAAGAAAGAAAGAAAGAGAGAGAGAGAGAGAGAGAGAGAGAGAGAGAGAGAGAGAGAGAGAGAGAGAGAGAGAGAGAGAGAGAGAGAAAGAAAGAAAGAAAGAAAGAAAGAAAGAAAGAAAGAAAGAAAGAAAGAAAGAAAGAAAGAAAGAAAGAAAGAAAGAAAGAAAGAAAGAAAAGCAATATGTGTGTGTTGGCACATGGACGCAAAGAAAGAAAGAATGCAGAAGAAGAAGAGAAGAAAGAAAGGATGAATTCCTAGAAAAACAAGATGTCTGTGTGCCAACACAGACATAATAAAACCAACACAGAAAAAAAATATTGAAAGGACGTGCATAGTCGTCACAGAACATTCATTCAGTTATATCAATATGACCAGGAGGCAAATACGTAAGCCAAAGGACTATATCGTTTATACCATGTTGTTGCTTTCTTGATCAGTTCAAATGTGCGGACCTTTTGATGTATTCTTCCTTTCAAATATTAAAGTTAACACCCGATACTCTTACTGCACGTATATGGCGTATCATGCACGCAAGAAGAATTTTGTATGCAAGAATCAGTGAAGATATAACAAACTAGAAAAGAAGATTTGCTTCACAGCAATTCTGTCTGGGTGCCTTCAAAATAAGAACAATTTGATATGCTACACTTTGCCATTGTTCAACAAAACCTATGTTTTGTGTATTACCCCAATTTGCATAAATTAGAATGCAACAACTTTGGCTCTTGGTTCATTGGAAGTGGCCATGTTTCAATTTATAGTCTGAAATTTGAATGACACGACTGTCTGTAATAGTTTTGAAGCTATTCAAGATTTTAATTGTGTGTATTTCCCTAATTTGCATAAATTAAAAGCCTACAATTTTGGTTTATGCTTCATCCGATGCGGCTATGTCACATACCTACAAACTGAAGTTGGAACGGCATCTCCGTGTATGAAAGCTTTGACGGTATTCAAGACTTAAATTTTGTATATTCATATTATTTCCATCAATTAAAATTGTACAATTTTGGATCATGGTTCATTGGACGCGGCTATGTCACAAACCCCCAAATTGAAGTTGGAATGGCACCTCTATCTTTAATAGATTTGAAGCTATTCCAGATTTAAATTGCATAAATTAAAATCCTACAACTTTAGTTCATGGTTCATTGGATGCTGTTTGCCACAAACCTGTAAATTGAAGTTGGAACGGCATCTCTATCTGTAATAGTTTTGGAGATATTCAACTTTTAATTTTTTCAATGCCCCTAATTAGCATTATTTAAAATTCTACAACTTTCATTTACTGTCCATTTTATCGGCAGGTATCACAGATCTTGACATGCACATTGAAAGTATGTGTCTATCTGCAATAGTTTGGAAGATATGGAACTTTTAAAATTTTCATTGCCCCTAATTTGCATAACTTTAAACATCAAGACTATTCCAAACGGTATGGACAATTTCACTGGTAACCAGTCACCACTGGTAAGTTTGGTCTGAGACAAGGAATACTGAGACATATTCCTTGTCTCAGGTTTGGTGGTTTTCGGAATAAATTAATAGTGTCCGAGAAAAACTCCGGACAAATTTGGTCGTAAAGAAGAAAGAAATAACTAGATAAGAAGATTTGCTGCAGAACAAATCTGTCTGGGTGCCTTCAAAATAAAAACAGTTTGAGATGCTATACTTTGCCATTGTTCAGCATAATTAAGTGCATTAACCTAATTTGCATACATTAAAATGCTACAACTTTGGTTCTTGGTTCATTGGATGTGGCCATGTCACAAACTTATGAACTGAAGTTTGAATGACGCCACTTTAATAGTTTTGAAGCTATTCAATATCTATTTTTTTTTTTTTTTTTTGTATTTCCCTAATTTGCATAGATTGAAAGCTACAACTTTGGTACATGGGTCATTGGATGCGGTTTTGTCACAAACCTATAAATTAAAGTTCGAAAAACACCTCCATGTACAATAGTTTTGAAGTTATTCAAGATTTTAATTTTGTGTATCCATCTAATTTCCATAAATTACAATGTTACAATTTTGGTTCACTGGATGCGGCTATGACCCAAGTCTACAAATTGAAGTTGGAATAACACCTCTACCTATAATGGTTTTGAAACTATTCAAGATTTAAATTTTGCATATTTACCTACTTTGCACAGATTAAAAAAATTCTGCTACTTTGGTTCATGGGATGCGGCTACGTCACAAACCCATAAATTGAAGTTGAAATGGTACCTCTATCTATAATAGTTTTGAAGCTATTCCACATTTAAATTTTGCATATCTACATAATTTGCAAGATTAAAATCCTACAACTTTTATTCATGGTTCATTGGATGCTGTTTGCCACAAACCTATTAAATGAAGTTGAAATGACATCTTTATCTATAATAGTTTTGGAGATATTCAATTTTTTAAAATTTCAATGCCCCTAATTAGCATCATCTAAAATTCTACAACTTTCATTTACTGTCCGTTATATTGGCAGGTGTCACAAACATATACATGCATATTGAAATTTTGTGGCCATCTGCAATAGTTTGGAAGATGTGGAGCTTTTAATATTTCAATTGTCCCTAATTTGCGTAATTTTAAACATCATGACTATTCCAAACAATATGCACAATTTCACTTGTAACTACACTATAAGAGAGGCTGAATTGTAACTGTACCTCAGTCCAAATCCATGTAGCCGAGACCTCACACCAGATGACAATTTAGAATAACAATTTACTATTTTTCGGAAAAACTCAAATTTGGGTGACCATGGAAAGTAAGAAAGAAACTAGGAAAGATGATTTGCTGCATAGCAAATCAGTGTGTGTGTCTTCAAAGCATATTGGTATGGCAATGTACAACTATTCCATAACACTGGGGTAGAAGTTTAAAATTTCTAATGGTGCTATTTAGCATAATTTAAATTGCTACAATTTTTGTTTTTAATTCACTAGGTGTGCAATGGTCAACAACCCCCTACAAGAAGTTGGAATGACATCTCTATCTATTAAAGTGTGAAAGATATTCAAGATTGAAAATTTCGAATACTTCTAATTAGCATAATTTAAATTGCTACAACTTTTGTTTTAGATTCATTACATGCGCAATGGTCAACAACCCCCTGGTAAAAGTTGAAATGACATCTCTATCTTTAATAGTTTTGAAGATATTGAAGTTTTAAAATTTCAAATGCTGCTAATTAGCATAATTTAAATTGTTACATCTTTTGTTTTAAATTCATTGGATGCCCACTGGTTAATAACCCCCTGGTAGAAGTTGGAATGACCTCTCTATCTATTATACTTTTGAAGATATTCAAGATTTAAAATTTCAAATGCCCTTAATTTGCATAATTTTAAACATCTTCATTCCTCTTTATAAAATGGTCAGACTCCTTGTATGGAGGTACAATCATGCCAAGTTTGGAGTTTCTATGTATAATAGTTTTCGAGAAAAGTGTCAGACAAATTTGCTGGTAAAGAAGAAAGAAAGAAAGAAAGAAAGAAAGAAAGAAAGAAAGAAAGAAAGAAAAGTGTGTGTTGAAAGAAAGAAAGGAAAAACAGAAAAGTGTGTGTTGACACACACACTTTAATAAAGAATCCGAGGAAAAACAATGTCTGTAGAAAGAAAGAAAGAAAGAAAGAAAGAAAGAAAGAAAGAGTTCTTGGAAAAACAAAATGTCTGGGTTAGCACGCAGACATAACTAGGTAGGTATGGAAAGATGAAAATATTAAAAACAGCAAGCGACTACCATTTCATCTAGAGACAACTCAGTGTGAAACAGATGTTAAGCATGGTATAGTAATTGTTTCGTTTTGCGCATGCGTACACTTATTGATCAAGAAGGACGTATACCACATGTATAGCAGGCATCCCTTCACAACTTACTGTAACTTGGGGCTTCTCTAATTTATCCCATGTGGGTGTACAAAATCAAAGTAAATCTTCAAATTTAAAGTGAATTGATGCCACTCAAATTTGCCGAGACGTCACTTATCTTCATTGCGTGGATGTCGGAACACTTTCCACCGTTCACAAACTCTGTCCAGTGAATAGGCGTCGAAGATGACATTTCTTTCTTATTTTGCTTTTTTTTCTCTCTCTCTCTCTCTCTTTTTGCAGCCAAAATTATATGAGTGGGCAGTTGGAAAGAGGCACTAGTATATATTAAAACAGTCCACGTCTTGTAATCAATATTCTGATTACAAGGCGTAGACTTTACGATGACGATGAAAAAGCTTTGAAAAAAATTCAGCACAGCAAACATTTAGGAATAATTCATATAAAAGATGGCAGATGATTGGTTAGCTCATCGTTTGCGATTTCGTTCATTGTACGCCACATCGACGTCATACTGGGACTGAATACATTGCAACATTCTCTGTCCTTTTATTATTATCATTATTATTATTATCATCATCATCATCATCATCATCATCATCATCATCATCATCATCATTATTATTATTATTATTTACTGCTGGCACTTTTATTTCATCAGGGTACCTTGATTCACGGAAGATTCTTTCACGGCAAAACTTTTAAATGGAACACTTCCAAAAAACATGACAAAGAGGATGGCATACACAAATGAGAACTTACAATGTGATAAATAAACCTTTTTACATCACAAAATAACGATATTATATGCAATGGAAATGTCCTTGTGTTCTTTTTTCTGTTTAAATGTATCCCAAAGCTGAATTATCACATAGAAAGGATTTAACTTATCAAAAACTCTTTTTTTCCCTATAATATGATACCAAAAATACAAAGATCCAGACACGAATGATCAAGGTGATAAATGTTCTTTGTTTTTGTCAGCTACGTCATATTACATATTTTTACATTGGCCAGCAATGAATTATGTCTCCTGTAGGTGGCACTGTAGGTTACTTTTACGTGGTATCCACCTGTTGCACGTGGCGACATTCATTGGTTGGTTGAAAATAGGAGGTAACATAGGATGCAAAATAGTGTATCCTGTACGATTTATTAATGATCATTTTATCTGGAATATGCTGTCGGCTGACATTGTCGCCAAAGCTGCTTCAGACACGATGAGAGGATTGCTGTTGATCTGGCGCCTGATGATGTTGAAAGAATAAAGTTGCTTTTGCCTTTGGTGCTTACACTGATGTTGCATGAGATCAATGATATTTTCGCCGAAATTTAGAAAAAGGTTACATTAGCCTATTATATACACTGGAATCTTCCTCGTTGACAGAATTTCATCTTTCTTCTATAGGATGGTGGGGGTTTTTTGTTTTGTTTTGTTTTTTGGGGGGGGTGTTTTTTTTTTTTTTTTTTTTTTTTTTTTTTTTGTTTTTTTTTTTTTTTTTTTTTTTTTTTGTTTTTTTGTTTTTTGGTTTTTTTTGGTTTTTGTTTTTTGTAATTAGAAATTTGGGGGGTTGGGGGTTGTAATTTAAAAAATAAGCATTGTGCAAATGCATGATTTTGTTTATTCACATTCATTCATTTTCATTATCTTAGTTAAGTTTAGGTTTGCGAAAAAAGACGCAAGTCTTTATCGACTTTTACCATATGGATTGGATGGAGGAGGACAGTACTGTTGTGCTTAGGATATCGATACACCTGTTAGTATGCCCAGGCCTAGAGCAACTGTTGACTTGAGATATTTTGATTAACCCACTTAGAGGCGCGCGTATTTTACATCACCATGTCAGCATGCATAAATAGACTTAGAGTTTCCTGTTCTCTCCCCTCAGGTAACATAAGAGGTTGTTATGCAAATGCGTTTTTTATGTATTATTTTGGGTTACTTATCATCAGCTCGAGGCTCATAAGTTCAAGGAGCGACACAAGTAAACACCTATATTTAATCACAGAAGCCTGCCAAGGCGGGCACTTGCCGCAAAAAGAGAATGACCCACGTACACAAGCTATGAGTATATATTTTTGCGTAAGATTTCGGTCGCCGCTCCTCCAATTCGACGCTGTTTGTTAATTGTGTGGTGGTTACATTAACCCATTTTTCAGCCAATTCCTGCCTTCGCTTCTCACAGGACACCCAAACTTACTCTGTATATGGACGCAATGATCACGCACACAGTAATCTGCATATATGGATCGAGATCAGAGATCGACACAAGAACCCCATTTGAATGTAAGTTCCTCTGATGTAAATTATTTCAGGATATTTTTCGTTTTTTCAAAGTAAAAGAGGCAAAAATCTCATTTGGTTACAGAGGCATAATAGCTGTGTGTCAAACTTAAATACATATCGACTTAAAATGCAGAATATGTATACATTATTCAGCAACGAGTCGGAGATACGGTGAACCATGGTGCAGTGTCATGAAATTTCATCATGGGGGGGGGGGGTAAAAGCAAAGACTGAAAAGTTATTCTTAAATAGGACCCCAGCCCACAAAATGCATAAAAATGTACATAAAAAGTTTTGGTGCTTGCCAAAGTCAGAAATACACTGTATTTTTACATATGCATAAAAAATATCCAAAAAGAAAGAAACAGATGTTGGGACATCTGTTTTAAGGACTCTATATACATGCGACTGTTTTTGAAGAAAGCCAACTTTAGAGCTTCATAAAGTACTACTTACTGATGCAAAGACTGCTAAAGTATATATTTTTGGGACTACATTATCATTATGGCCCGTTGGGGGGGGGAAGATTTATTGATCCGTTGACAGATTGATATTGATTGATTGAATTGATCTGATTGATTAAATGGATATGGATGGATTCTCTCCCCCCCCCCGTGTGGGGGACTCTGTGATGTTAGAGTTAGCAGGTAGGTATGATAATTGATCTTTGATCGATTGGAAAATCCTGTCCATCCTCCCCAACAGGCCAAAGGCCTGGAATATATATATATATATATATATATATATATATATATATATATATATATATATATATATATATATATATATATATATATATATCGAATCTCACTAATTGATATGGATTGATTCCCCCATGAGGTGGGGGACTCTGTGGGTTTAGGATAGCAGGCAGGTATAATAATTGATCTTTGATCGATTGGAAAATCCTGTCCTCCCCCAAACAGGCCGAAGGCCTGGAATATATATATATATATATATATATATATATATATAGAGAGAGAGAGAGAGAGAGAGAGAGAGAGAGAGAGAGAGAGAATCTCACTGCATTGATTTGTGATTGGAAGCACCCCTAGATGAGAAAGGTAGAGACCCGCAGGTATAATGTCTGGCTTTGATTAGTCATATGTTAATGATAATTGACAGTCGAGTTAATTAAAATAGCTGATAAATCACAGGTGGTCTAGGGGTGTCAACAAAAGAGTTCATACATAATTAACTAAATCTGACAATACTGACTGAAGTATTGAATGTTAGTATGAGAGAAGACATCATGAAAAAAGAACTGACAAATGAAACACAAGATATTAGAGATGACTTTTATGTATTATGTACCGAACTGTGTCCTAATCTGAGAGAATTTATAATTGTGAATGTTTAGAAGTCTATTAATAGAAAAGTTACACAGAGAAAAGAAAGTATATGATGTAAATTTATAGTTTGTTGTGAATATATGTAAGTATTTGTGTGTATAAAATGACTGAAATGAAATTTTACCTTGTTTATATATTTTTTCACTCCCTAATGCTGTTTTTTGGTGCTGTTCTGTGGGCTGTTTTGTGTGCTGTTTTGTGTGCTGTTTTATGCTGTTTTGTGTGCTGTTTTGTGCTGTTTTGCATGCTGTTTTGTGTGCTGTTGTGCTGTTTTACGTGCTGTTGTATGCTGTTTTGTGTGCTGTTTTATGCTGTTTTGTGTGCTGTTTCATGCTGTCTTGTGTGTTGTTTTGTGCTGTTCTGTGTGCTGTTGTATGCTGTTTTGTGTGCTGTTTTATGGTGTTTTGTGTGCTGTTATGCTGTTTTTTGTGCTGTTTCATTCTGTTTTGTATGTTGTTTTGCGCTGTCTTGTGTGCTGTTTTGTGTGCTGTTGTGCCGTTTTGTGTGCTGTTGTGCTGTTTTGTGCTGTTTTGCGTGCTGTTGTGCTGTTTTGTGTGCTGTTTTATGCTATTTTGTGTGCTGTTGTGCTGTTTTATGTGCTCT
>CAXHWN010002023.1:0-17000 GCA_964020975.1 Hermodice carunculata | reverse complement strand
CATGTGATTGTACAAGCGGCAGAGATCACATCAATGCCGAACGAATTAAATGTATCTTCTGAAGGATTCCGATATTCATATTACTTTAGGACCCCCATGCCGAAAAGCATTTGATGACATTAAAAAAACAAACAAACAAAAACAGGAGGGCTTAATGAACAGCCTGTCCGCAGCTGACCTTCGCACCCAACCCATGATAACTTGCACTCTAGTTCAGAGGGTGATGATTTTGGACATGAAATAAAAAATGTAAGTTTCCATTGTAATCCCCATTGACTTACTATTAATCAATATGAATGCATGCATTAACCAATACGTCCCAAATTGAAAAAAATGCATTAAAAATAAGGGAACCGCAGTCACCACCAATTGAACAAAGTCGATTAATCCTCCCCCAAGCTACATTTTCACCATGTTTCCGAACAATCTGAGTCACGGTTTTGTAGACAAAGTTAAAAATGGAGAAAACACAGAAAATTGTTCAACAAAGAGAAAAAATCGCAACACGATCTGTTGAAGAAATTAAAGTCTAGAGGTCCCCAGAAGTGCCCCTGTGCAAATTCAAAGCAATTGGCTGTGCGGTTTAGAAGGACAGGATTCTATTAAGTCTTTGCTAAAAAAGTAAACAAAAAAATTCACAAGAAGTCTAAAATATAACCAAGCATGACCATTTGAACACACTTGGCGGAGACCCAAATGAGGTTCATTCTCTATACTATACTTGGGCTAATGCAGCCTACGTCAATATTCAGAGTTTGAACTACGGAATAGGGTACCAATGATTAGAAAGTGGTTCCAGACGAAAAGATCAAAGTATAATTCTGTTAGCTTTGAGCCACTGATGCTTGGTTGATAGCTCTGCACAGGCTGGTCCAGGATCTTTGGTTTTCGAAGCATACTGTAATCCCCGCTAGTGTCTGCAGCCTTGCTTTTTTGTTATTGCTATTGTTCTTAGTTTTGTTACTCAGGAGACCTATTGATGGTGCCCCTATGCAATTTCATACATTTAATGTTTAGGGACCGAATGTCTTCGGCCTAGCTCCTATTTTGGACTTGTTTTTGTTACTGTTGTTAGTTTTGTTACTCAGTCGACTTATTAATATTGAATGCGGGTCATATTTGGGGACATGAATATAAAAAAATTGCAAGATGGGTATTCTAACCTTGGTGCTAAATCAAAAAATTAATCATCAGCAGAGAAAACAGAAATAAAAACAGTTCAGACTTAGCCTCGATCGCTAATTTTGGAATACATTTTGACGAAAATTGTGACCACCGGTTTTGCAAATTTAATCAAGAACAAAGAATTACACATTAATATTATTAACAAAAACATCAAATCGAGAAATCCCTAGAAATTTGATGTTATCCTGTGAGTCTTCTAATGTCATTAATTTGCTACCATCATCAAATGTAAAGCACAGTATGTGGGCCCAACTACTCAATTAGTTAAAAAGAGATTTAGTGGACACAAAACTACAATCAAAAACCACAAATTAAAAACTTTTTTGTTCAGCCATTTAAATTCTGATTCGTTCACATTTGGATTATTGGGTACACATTATTGATTACATACAGCCAAATTTACAAGGCCAGGGTTTTCATGTTAACACAACAAAATATGACAAATGCAGACTTTTTGGGGTCGGAACATTTAATTAAGCTTTTCTATTTGGACTCAATGACGGCATTTTAGGCTTCAGTGATGTTAGAAATTTGGACTCTGAGGCTCTTGAAAGCAGCCACACAACATTCCATAATAATCAGGCTAATATTCAAAGAAGAAGAAACCATGAACAAAGAAAATACTAGAAAAACAGGAAATATTGGAACGTGGATACAAAAGACCTAGTTTAAAATTTATTGCAGGCTTTCTCTAAAGGAATTAATCAACTGCATACAACTCTTAAAGCACTATCATTTCAAGATATAACCTAAATCAATTAATACTTGGGTCTTACTTATTCTGAAATCATTTTTCTACATCGAAATTGTGTATGTTCACAGAACAACCATTCAGAAACCAGATTCTAAAAAGAAAAAAAATGGATAAAACATTTTGCTGCAATCCTTTGAAACACAAAATTATTGATTTACGGAACATTTAGTCCCTTTTCAGATTAAAATTTGTTGGTAACCTGATTCCCAGGGAATGTAAAATAAAAGATGCCCCTATTATTTCCTATAGATATGGCAATAATACAGCACATAGTATTGTGAATTACACGAATGTTTTGGCTTCAATTACTCTTGAGCATATCACAGCAAACAAAAATTGTAGCTGTATATCAAACAATAAATATTCCAATGTTTTATACAAACCGCAAATATGTACATACAGGCTATCGTGATATAAAATAAAGTCCAGTTTTAAAAGAATTAATAAAAAAGGTACAAAATTTCAAGTATGTCCCAAGTTGAACAGTGAGAGTATTTTTTCGAATGTATACAATATCTTTTAATTCCTATTGTTTGAAATTGACCAAGAAAGAAAAGATAAAATTTCAGAAATTTGATGAATGGTTTTCAAACTTAAACATAGTCTTTAGAAATAGAAATTATCGCAACAAAACCAGAGTAAGAATTTCATTATGGCATATTTAAAGCAGCCTAAGGTTTCAAAATCCGGTGAGGAACTACAAGAGACATTTGTCATCACTCACATTGATAAGACAGGTAACAATTTTGGGATCATCTTAAAAAAATATTATCTTGATGTTTTGAAAAATGAGTTAGGTATAAAAAATATTTCAGACAAGAGAAAATGACGTGCATATATATATATATATATATATATATATATATATAACACAAGCAATTGATAAATAGAGAGTTACAACTAAAACTGAGATTAAAATAATTTCGTACATCGTAAGAAGGGGATCAAATGTTTTGCTGCGTTCCTTTGAAACACAAAATTATTGATTCACTCTCTGAAGAGGACTCATACATACTACTTTGTTCTGGATACCCAAGTGACATAAAAACCCACTTTAAATTAATATTCGCAGCGGATGTCTCAAAATATGCAACAAAACAACTATCAATGGAAGTAACACTGTGTTTGACGACAATTAGGGATCATTTCTGTAAATACTTTAATGTAATTTATTGAAACTGTGAAATAAATTTCATTTGGAGTATTTGCAATTCTTCCAAGTTTGCATCAGAAATTAAAGATTTACACATAAAAAGTATTCAATATTTCAATATTTCTACACTTTACACAAAGTTATCCATATATAATGTCAAAAGTTCTCTTTCAGAATTAATCAGCAAAATGTCTACACACAACTGTAAACCATACATAAATATAAATTCATATACAATGTAAGCATATACGTTACTTTATAAACATTCAAAAAGTAAAGTTAAACCTTACACTGTTAAAACTTTAAAAGAGGTTAAAAATTCTTTGGGATAATACTTTTGTTTAATGCATTGACTTTCAACAAATTAAAGACATTCGAATGGGTAGCAACTGTTCCCGGGCTCTTGCTGGTTTATATGTAACAACCTTGAATTAAGGGCAAAGATATATTGTTGATAAGTATATGTCTGCAAAATTATCAAACGATGCAAGATATATTGATGGAATTGTTTGTGCAAATGTACACAATTTCAGCAAAATTGCCAAAGAAATTTACCCAAAAGATATCCCTCTGAAAGGCAACAATTCAGATGATTTCAGAAATGTGTTTCTGGACTTGGATATCTGGCTCTGAAATGACAGGTTTTACATGAAAGTTTATAACAAAATCATCAAAGTCACTTTGAAGCAGTTAACCACCTTTTTCTTCCTGACAGTAATATTTTGGAAACTATTGGATATAATACATTTTCGTCACATATTTTGAGATTTGGTCGTAACTGTTCTTTATTCATATTTGCAACAAACTTGTGTCAATAGATTCAAAGCTGTATTTTTTCTTAAATGTGTCTGCACATTGTGCTGTAAATACCCACAGATTGTTAGAAAATTTGGTTTAAATAATTTTAAAGACTTCCCTGTTTTGCTACGTAATTCTATCGTTTGGCATCATTCAGTTTTAATATTCATCTTTGCTGCTCGAATTTTTTCCCTCAGGTAAACCTCACGTGGCTATATGTAGCAAGCAGCTATCAGCCACAATTACACGTTTGCCTTATTGAACTTAGACTTTGGTCAAGAAAAACATTTTCACTTAAATGCTATTGACTTTCATATTTCTCTGACATGCCTAAGGGTGCATTTACTCATGGTCAAGAACTACTCAAAATTGACTGAATTTGCTCAAACATCACAAACGCATTCTTTTGAAACCGCAACTCAGAGTTGGTACCTAAATAAGCTTTATTGGTTGGAGACTTTCATAGTGAGAAGTTGGTGTCATCATTGGGTTAGTTTCACATTTCTGGTGCAGGATGTCCATTGTTACATTACTTGTTAGGGATTCCCCAGTTTTGTACAGGTGGACTAGCTGTAACTGTTCCTTTTATAATTACTGGGACTAAATTACATTTCCCCAGTTTGATTCTACTTTAGTTATAGACTAAGTGGTTAGACTACGGTGACCTATCCAGCTGGAAAAGGTACATACTAGTTCAGGGGTAAACCAAATTATTCTTGTCTCAACCTGTACTATACGAATTTAGCCTATTCACCATTTGCGACGCTCATGTTTAGTCACTATTATATGGGTTGTCTGTGCTTAATATTAAGCTTAGACAAGCAGCAACTACTCAGAGAGATATGTACTGGTACAGGCTCCAAAAGATGTTCTGAGGAGTAAGCCACAGAAGACCCTTAATTATATTTGGGATAATACAGCCTATGTCAAAATTCAATAGAGGACGGTGAGCAATATGTACAATAGTACTTTTATATTTATATCGGTTAGATGTTGACAGGTTAGATTATGGAGGGAATAGAGTTTGGACTACGGAATAGGGTAAAAACGACTGGGGATTGGTTTTAGACGAAAAGACTCAAGTATGATTCTCACCAAGTGTGAAGTGAATTTGATTTACAATGTTGAAGAAAATGAAAATGTGAAATGTAAATTTCCATTGCAATCCACATTGACTTTCCACACAAATCAGCAGGGATAGATGCATTAATCAGTAAGTAACCGAACTAAAAAAATCGTTAAAAGTAAGGTATCCTCAGTATCACTACTTAGTGAATACCTTTCTTTGCCAGTGTTCAGCCTTAATACACTAAATTTTGTTTTTTAAAACAAGAAAAATCGCAGCGCCATTTGTTGAATCAAGGTCTAGGAATCTCCCAAAAGTTTTCTTATGCAATTTTTAAAAAAAAATAGCTCAGTGAATTTGGTGATTTTGCTCAAAAATTAACAAAACAAATAAAAAATACAAAAAAAATTATTTAGCATGACACTAATAATAATAATAATAATAATAATAATAATAATAATAATAATAATAAAATTATTAATAATTATAATAATAATAATAAAATTAATAATAATAATAATAATAATAATAATAATAATAATAATAATAATAATAATAATAATAATAATAATAATTTTTACCTGTCTGGTATTGAGGAAATCATGAGTTAGGTGCCAAAACCAATTTCAAAATGCACTTGGTCATATATTTACCTAGGAGTCAATTTGTTGATCATGTTATCATAAAATAGACCGATTTCTGATATTTACTCTGATATTTATGTTGATCAGATAGCGTTTGCCGACCAGTTCGGACAGAAGAAGAAGAAGAAGAAGAGGAAGAAGAAGAAGAAGAAGATGAAGAAGAAGAAGAAGAAGAAGAAGAAGAAGAAGAAGAAGAAAAAGAAGAAGAAGAAGAAGAAGAAGAAGAAGAAACCCGCGCAGCTTCAAGCTGAACAGCCTCAAGAGATGATGACCAGCTGTCTGTAAAATTATCAAAGAGCAGACAACCATATTCAAGGATAGACTGTATCAGTTTAGCGTATAACTGTATGGAAGCTTTTCGGGATAGTTCATATTTCAGTTTGCGCAGCAGGGCAAATCATTAGGTTAATTCATTAATGATACGAGTATGGGATTGCCATGGTAAATTATGTGTGAGCGTAATTCCTGGGTGTGTATTTTCGTGTGCTTCTGCTATAGCTGTGTTTCCCATAAAGACAGGTCGTCGGTGAACAGGCTTCTTTTTTGGCGGAAAATGTACACATAGAGATTCAATTGCATTGAATGTAACCCACTAAAATTTTTCCCAGCCGTGTATTCTACCGGGATTGGTATTGATTTGTTTAGCCGAAGGATTGGGCTGATGGAGAATCTCTAAGATACTTGTGTCCGCAGTGAATAATTTGATGTCACAGCTTATGCCTTCTGTGGTGTCTTTTATAAAACCAAGAAAGAGGAGAGGGCCAAAAATGAAGCCTTGTCATATACCAGCTTCAACGGTTAGCCAAGAGTAAATTTGACCGCAGATGCTGGTGCACTGTGCACGCTCTGACAGGTACTAGTAACTACTGATATAATCCTAGATAGCAGCGGTGAAGCCAAGTTGTTGCAGCTTAACTGAAAGACCCTCGCGCGTTACTCGGTCGAAAGGTTTTGATATGTCGACGAAAACCATCTGTGTTTCTTTGCTCAGTTCCAGTCCGTTATATACCATAACGTTTATCAACCAGCTGGTTCATAGTGGAGTCATTTGCTTTAAAGCCAGATTTTATAGTGGAAAGATTTTTTGTTCTAGGTTGTCATAAAAGATATTATACGAAGGCATACGAAATGTTTGAGACATTACAAACTAAGGAGATAGGCCGATTGTTTTAAATTGGTTGTATTTTCCTTAAAAAATGGACAGAGTAGGGATCCTTTCCAAGATAGTGGGAAATGGCAATGTTGTAAGGAGTGGTTAAAGAGTATAGGTAGAGGATGGCACCTTTTTTAACTTGAGCAGTGTCTACCTGAAACAAGCTAAGGAGAGCATCAGTCCTCTTTGGAAAATCGGAAGAGATAGTCGGTTATCATCTTGTGGGAGTTTGTATTAGTTAGTACTTTTTGTTTCAAAGGTCTCACACTTTTCGCTTTTACTTGATATAATCTTCCCTTTGTCAAAAAGTGGTGGAATGGATTGATGGAGTTTATTGCCAATGGTGGGTTTACTAAGGCTCCACCATCTTTTAGGACAAAGGTCAGTTAAGACACCAAAAACCTTTGCATGGGTGATTTTGCGATTATAACGTTTTTACAAGATAAATGCCCTTTGCATAAGTTGGCAACATCACAAGTTCCTACCAAAAGTAAAAATATGAAAAAAGGAAAAAATAAAACAACCAATGTATTTGGGCATCGGAACGATTATGTGCCTTTCTTTTGGTTTTCAGCTACCTAGTAGAACAATGCCACCCGCCAATCATACTTAGCAGTCGGATAAATGGCTCCAAGTAGGAACGGCCCGAAACGAGAGTGGCACGGCGGCGCTGCGAAATCAGGGGGCATGCCGAAACTAAAGTGTGTTTGTGGTCAGGGAAATGATGCAAACATGCAAACATATACAGCCTTGGTCGTGACTTTAAATTTTGAAATTAAGCTATTAATTAATGCTTGAAATTTCTAAAACAATGAAAACTTCGGTTCTTGTAGAAGTTGTGAAACTAGCCAGATATTAATTGACATTGCTTGGAGTAAGCTAGATTGGATTTTTTTTTTTTTTTTTTTTTTTTTGTTTGTTTGTTTGTTTGTTTTTCTTTTTTTGGGGGGGGTTATTTATCTTAGCATTGTTTTAAAAAGGCAACTTGAAATGAAATTTCAACCAGAGAGGTCGATCTGCGCAAAGTCTATAAGCCATTCGCAATCCCGAAACTGTTGGGAAATATCATCAACGACAGGACTGGACAGGACAGGAACAAAACTGACGAAGTGAACAATCTTTGATCTGTTAAACCAAGCTGACTCTCAACTTTCTTGGCAGGTTTGAGGTCAGAGGGCCCACAGGCCCGCCTCCATGACGTCACGCTTTGAAACCAGATTGTCACTGTCGCCGTTTGACATATATTGCTGAACAATGTTTTCAGGTGTTTACTTCGTTTAATACAAATATCAGCTCAACTTGAGCAAATTGAGTGGTATTCTTTCAGAAATAAATTATCAACATCAAAGGCCTTTGAAGCTCGTTTTTTTCAGAAAGGATAAACTGATGGGAACCCCACCTAGGAATGGTTATTTCAAGGAAACGGCCGGGCGAAATTTAATCCGGTAAAAAGACCGTTGATTTTGTAATGATTTTATGATTTTTAATGTATGAACTGCAAAATTTATTCAGCGCTTTTAACAATTTTTGCTTCGTTCTTTTTCCATAAAATGAAGAAAACTAACATTCTAGAAATCAAAGGGAAATTTGATTGTCAAACTTCCAGGATGGATAACAGAAAAACTAAGCCAAACATAAAAAGAAATGCAGGGTCGTTATTTGTTTCCAGTATGCCAGAATTGAGATGCAAGTGGAATTATGATGTTATCACAAATAATTGGAGACTTTTCTCGACATTTATGGAATGGATGGTTTGCGGTCAACTTTCGATTGTTTATTCGGCAATTGACAGCAAAGACACCCAAACACGGGATATATGAGTTCTTTGGGGTATGACGACTACACATTTATATATGATTTGTTATCCTGACGCATATACATTTTGAGCTATGATCAATTAAAGTGGGATTCTGTTTTGGTGTCTCAGCTGTGCTTAATATCTTTAGAGTGAAGCCCTGAACAATGTTTTTCAAAATAGGAGCGAAAATACTTTTTAATAGCGTTTACCGTGAAGTTTAGCTTCATTTTATTACGTTGGTAGAAACATTCAATCCTGGTGGATATATAGAAAGGTGTGCGGTCTAGGCAGACCAGTGAGCCTTTCATACCTGTTCCAGGCATAGTTGCCCTGCCTCAGGAGTATCTTGATAGCAGTGCTTATTAATAGTTTATATTTAGGTCTTATTGTTATATCTTGGGATGGGTTGTATTGTTTGCAAGTGTCAAAACAAAAGAAAAAAACATATAAGACACGGCGTCGTCAGTAGAATCCAAAGCTGCTAGACCAGTGTACCAGGGAGCATCTAGCAGGGCTTTGATTAGGTAACTAAAATCAGCTTGCTTGTCATCCCAGATTATTCATTTGAAAGATTGGTCCATGTGGTTCAGAAGGAAGAAAGAGCAAAAGATAACAGCATGATCAGATAGAAGTAGGTGGTAATATACCAGAACTTAGGACATAATCAGGGTTATCTGTGATCATAAGGTATAGTTAACATTCAGAGTACTCAGAAACGCGGTTGGGTCTGGATATAAATTGGTACAACTTGTTTTGCGTGGCGATATGGAAGAGGCGTTGACCAAGTTCACTGTTATGGTCGACAGAGTACTAGAATTGGTAGTTATCATTGATATCACCAATGAGAATTAGAATACGGAGATTGAGTTCTGACGCCGTGGGTATAGAATTAGAAAAAAAGTGTCAATAAAGGAGTCTCTTTGGGCTGCAGGCTGTCCGGAAGGGCGATAAAATGCGCCTTTGAGATGCATTCTCAGTTGGGTGATTCGAGATTTAGGATGTTTAGTGAAGGGTAAATGGGCTTTGACATATAAAGCGACACCTGCGCCATTGCCCGTTCTTTTTTCTTACGTAAGGGGGCTTGGGAAAAATCTATATTCAAGAGATCATTAAGAAAACTGGGGTAGAGCCAAGTTTCAGAGAATAATAACATCAACTTTCTCAGTCTCAGCCAGAAGGTGAAGTTCATCAAGTTTACCTTCACTTTTAATTCTGCGTACATTATAATGTATGGCAGACAGAAAAGGTTTTCAAGATATTGTGAGTTGGCCTTGGACTAGGGTGAACACCATTGAAATGAGCTTTGTCCAAAGTTTTAATGATGTGGCACAGGTTCCGAAATACTTCAGAGTCAGCATCAGGGAGAGAAATATGAAAAAAAAGCAGAACGAGTAAACTACTTCATCGTGCCATTTTGCCATAGGGATGTGCATATGCGTTTTAAAAACACAGAAAGCATTACAGAATAAGCCAATTATATCTCTATATTTTTGTACGTATATATGCTTATTATGGATGTTCCTCGAAGAGAAGAAAAACTACATTCCTTGGACACTGTTTTACAAAAAAAAATACATTGTTTGGTGCATGTATCTGTGAACAGCAGTAGAGGTTGTATACACTTTTAGGCATACATATAAATTAAAAACAAGAAAACAGGAGGTAATGTGAAATAGAAAATTTCTGAGGTACGTCCAGTTTAGTAAAATAGAAGACCATATAACAGAGACAAGGATAACACGATCGAGAGCGAAAGGGTAGGAAAAGAAACATTGTAGGACAACGAATCTGGATGCTGAGATGTTGGGAGCGAATGAGCAAGAGGGAGAATTTTATCAGCTTTGTGACATTTAATAAAAGTCATGTTCGACACCTAATAAAGGGAAAGAGAAGAGGAAGACTGAAGAAGGAAAGGGAGATAGAAAAAGAAAAGAGAGAAAAAAGAAAGAAAGCAAGAAAGAAATGGAGGGTCGGAAGAAAGAAAGACAGACTTGAGGATATTTATGAGATCCACAAAATTACATTATATATATAAATTTTTTTTCAAAATCAATCACGATACCTATGACAGACAAACCTATGGGCTTTCTGGAACCACTTCACGCTTGTCGATGTTACCAGAGGTAAATGGAGACCATGTAGTGCTACCATACTTCAATATAGGTCTCACCATAGTTTGGGGTGCCGAATTTTAACCTGTTTGGGACATGATTTTAAATTTCTCTTAATGAGACCCAAGGTTTTGCTACCTTTATTTACAGATCAAACAATATGCTTTTTCCAACGTAAGTCCTTAGCTACTTCCACGCCCATGTATAAGGCAGAGTCTTAAAGATTGAAGAAATGACCATGTAATATATATTAAAAATTTATAGGGGTCTTTGACCTAGTGATCCTTAGCAAATGACATTTGGTATTGTTGAACTTCTTTCTCCACTTGGTTTCCCAAGCAGAGAGTAATCATGCTGTAATATGTAGCTGTTTTCTCATGACAATAGCGTCATCAGCAAAAAGGCGTACATCTGGACATAAGCTGTCTGGTAAATCGTTTACATAAAGGAGATGCAGGACGTGGCCAGAAACTGTTCCTGATGTTGAGGGTTCTACATTTACCATTAGACACTGTTGTCTGTTTGACACAAAAGATTATATGCATTGAAGTACATGTGGATTTTCAGCAAAAATTATGTTTTTCTCTATATGATATGATTTGATTAGAATTCAATTAAAGCATGATTAATCACGTTTGTTACATATAAGCCTAATGACTCGTCGTGTATATTTCCTGGAAAAAATAATTAAATTACGTCTGTCGCAACTTCAGCCAATCGTCTTTGGAGCCCGATATTTTCAAGTATACATGCTGTCATATATATTTTTGCAAGAGTCCATGGTGGCGGAAGTAAAGGTACAAATAAATACATTTTTATTTGTCTCCTGCATTTAACATCTATGCTTGCCCGCATTGGTTCAGTGTATATTGGCAAAAGACACATCTGTGTTTCCCTGTTTGCCGCTAATGATCTGGCAATAGCGCCCAGAGATACAGTTCATCTGCTGACTTTTGTTCTAACATTTGTGTTTTATTTTCTTTGTTCTGTTTATCTTCAAAACAGCAGAGCACAAAGTATTTTAATCTAATGTATTTTATCAACTATTTAATCTTTTGTTTTATGAAACATTTTGGCAAGATTGTTCTAAAGATTTGTAATGATAATCCATTTTATCTTTTTGCTTGGTTCTTTCTCTTATTCTTACCAAGAAAGAGTGTTTCGCCTCACACTTTCAAAGCTACTGGCCATTAGGTTTTCAGGGAATCCATATTTAAGGTTTCCGCAAAAGGAAAAAAGCAAAATTATAATGACAATGATAATAATAATGACAACAACAACAACAATATTAATAATAAAATTTGGGACATACACAAAAAACAGTTCTGCATGACCACACAATCACAGATGATGGAAACGAATATAATGCATCCAAACTAAGTTTGATGTGGTGATTGTCACGTTTTAGACAAAGCTAAACAAACAGGGGTATGAAGTAGCTGATTTTTCTCCAGGCTAACCAGGACTGGTTGGTATTTTTGATAATCATCATCTAATTCAAAAACTTATTGACATTCACTAAATGGCACTGCTTCTACTTCGCATACAACTCCGGTGGAGAGTTCAGCTACATTTTATCAAATATAAACAAAATCTTGAATGTTGTGTAGCAGAACCATTGAAAAACTACAAAACACAAAAGAAAATCACAAAAATAACACCACTAATTGAACAAATTTAGACACAACTAGAACAGATTGGCTACAAATCAAGTATCTCGGTGTGCCTCCTAAATTTGAGTAAATTCAAATGTTATAACTTTCAGTTGTGATCCATTGCATCCACTCACAGCACAAACCTACAAATTGAAGATAAAACTAGAAAAGAAGATTTCCTTCAAAGCAAATCTGTCTATGTGCCTTCAAATGTAAATATTAAATGCTCACAATTTTTGTTCCTCGGTACTTCACATTCCATTAAGCTTTTGGCTGGATGAAAATTTCAAAGTCCAAATGAGCTTGACCTTTTACCTTTACAGGTCACATGTAAATTGCAAAATTGTACAGTGTTACAACACCCACAATTCAAGCCCAACACGAACAAAATCAGATGAAAAAATGACCAAGTTATGGCAAGATGAAACTTCCAAAGGGCCAAATGACCTTGACTTTTGCCCTTCAGAGGTTACATATTCTTACAAAAATGTGCAGTGTTGCAATACATGCAATATGTGTCCAATATGATTACAATTGGATGGATATCGGCCCAGTTATGGCTGGATAATACATTCAAAGTTTCAAATGACGTTGACCATTGAACTTTAGAGGTGACATGTAAGTTCAAAAATGGGCAGTGTTACAATAGCTACAGTTTAAGCCCAATATAATCAAAACTGGATAAAAATTGACCAAGTTATGGATAGAAGAAATCCACCATAGAAAGGGGCCTTTGACCTGGAAATGACCTTTGATCTTGAGATGACCTACATCTGAAGTGAACCTGGACCTTCAAAATGACATTTGGACCTAAAATTGACCTTTGGCCTTGACATGGCCTTGATATGACCTTGACATTTGCCTTCCTATGATGAAAACTTCTATACACACGGAACCACATCTACTATAGTAGATAAGGTGTTGAAGATTAAAAACTTTAATTCGCCCTCTTATGCATAATTTGGAAACGCATGACCTCTCATTATAAAAAGGCAAGACTTCATTTATAGAAGTATAATTGTGCCAAATTTGGAGTTTCTACGTATAATACTTTTTACATAAAAGGTCGGACAAAGTTGCCTGTAAAGAAAGAAAGAATGAATGAAAGAACCACGAAAAGAAAGAAAGAGAGAGAGAGAGAGAGAAAGAAAGAAAGAAAGAATTCCTAGAAAAACAATATGTCTGTGTTGGCCCACACACCTAATCACATATCTGCCTATAATGGTTTTGAAGATATTCAACATTTAAACTTTCAAAGTACCTTTATTAGCATG
Source organism: Hermodice carunculata (assembly GCA_964020975.1). Lineage (NCBI taxonomy): Eukaryota > Metazoa > Annelida > Polychaeta > Eunicida > Amphinomidae > Hermodice > Hermodice carunculata. The sequence goes on along the minus strand of CAXHWN010002023.1, from coordinate 3,409 downwards.
AATAAAAATTCTAATCCCTTTTGCCTAGGATTCATTTGTTGCAACTTTTCAGGTGCCCTGAATTAGCCTAAACTAAATTTCTACATTTTTGGTTCATTGGATGCGCCTATAGCAAAACGTATAAATAGAAGCTGGAGCGGCATCTGTACCTATAATAATTTTGAAGATATTCAACATTTAATTTTGGGAAGTCCCCTTATTAGCATAAATTAAACTTGTATAACTTTCGTTTGTGGTCCATAGGGTGTGCTATCATCACAAACCTATCAATAAAAGTTGGAATGGCATCTCTACCTACAATGCTTTCGAAGAGGGTTAAGATTTAAAATTTCAAATGCCCCTAATTTACATATTTTTTAAGGCGCTTAATCGTGTTTATAAAAAGGCACGACCTCATGTATGGATCTATCATCATATCAAGTTTGAAGTTTTTTAGTGTAACAGTGTCCGACAAAATCAAACAAATTAGCTGGGAAAGAAAGAAAGAAAGAAAGAAAGAAAGAAAGAAAGAAAGAAAGAAAGAAAGAAAGAAAGAAAGAACGAAAGATAAAGAAATGTACATCTCCAATCCTCCCGTAGGTATGTGTGATGCTTGCGCTCATGGCTGATCACATAGCTATATCACTGGCTTATTGGTATTGGCTTCTTGTAGGGGGACCATGAAAGTATAACATTAGCATCCATAACTGTTCCGCACTTGCAAATTAATTCAGCAAAAACTGGACGGCTGACTTTAAATAGGTCACCGGTTTTTCTTTTTTTTTTTTTTCGTAGTTTGTTATTTCGTTTGACAGCATGGGGTGGATTGGATTGAATATCAGCTGCTCTTGCTAGATGCAGCTGCAATGGAAATGCATGATCCCTGTGGACCCTTTATGTCTACTAAATATCGGAAATATCTTGTCAGGAAATGTGCACCTGTTGTACTGCAATACTGTTTTAGAATATATGAGTAAATATCAGTATTCACTGCAGCAAAATCAAAGATATTAAGGTGAGCCTTATCTGGAATTCATGGCTGAAACAACATTTTCCGCAGAATTAAAATGGCACCATGCGAGGCTACCACAAACACTTTACTGACACACGTAGCCGACCTATTAGAAACTCCACTCGCATGAATCATTTTACATGTGAAAAAGGCACACGAGCGAAACTCACCCCATTTCAACTATGTGAATGACGAGTTTGTTTAACTGGTTAGACAACAGTGAGTTTTGTACATTTTTAAAATAACAAAGGAAAACCCTGGTTTTTGTTATTGCATATAATTTAGGGTTTCGTGACGTCACCAACGCAGGGATTTGTAAGGGCACAAAACTTTTGGATTTGTAGTTGGCAAGCCACAGCCAGCATACCAAACAACCATGGTTACAACCTACAAGTGAGGGTGGGCCCAGCAGCGCGAGTACTCTTCGTGCCTTTCAATAACCAGACCCCAAAATATTTGTCGAGCATGGGACCACATACCCCTCACAAGTTGTAAGATATTTTGGAAGTCAATGGTGTCCAAGCATGGAATGAAATGCTATCGTTTTATTAGTTGCCATATTTACAGGTCCACTTTCGACACTAATTTTTCAGAGCCTAGGCCCCAGTTTTGTGACTTCACGAGACAGTTGGGTTTTTTTTTGTTTTTTGTTTTTTTTTTTTAAGTTCAAAATTTGTGCTTCCGTAATGTACAAAACCCAGGATGGTGTACGAGTCTGTAAATTATTGAACAATAAAAAATACAATAGCTTACGATATTGTGATAAATTCCTGGATTTTTTTAATGAATGAAAGAACAGAAGCATGATACAAAGTTCCCCCTAATGCTGGGTTGTTTTCTTTTCATTACGCACATTTCAAGCATACGATTGAACTGCTTGCAATATAATATATGTGTTCTAAATGCAATAACAGAGCTAAATTAAGGGTTTATAATGAAAACCTGAGGTTCTTTGTGCGCATATCTAATAAACTTTATACCGAAACCCAGGATTTTACAACACAGCCGGTGGTTTTAAGGCCGTCCCTGCACATTGGGTCTTCACAAAGGCCTTATCTCTGTCACTCTATTTATAACTTAGAAATCACAAGTTTTTGTGACGTCACAATACCCAAGGTTTCATTAGATTTCAGAACCTTGGCTTTTGCTGTGTTGCTTCAAAGTTGTCAAAAACGCCGGGTTCTGCACTGTAACCCTGAGATTATCCAGGGTTGATGATTGTAATGACTGATCCACAAGATCCAGGTTTGGCACAAGGATACAGATGTGCGTGTCGCTCATTTAATTACATCCCATAACACACCCGGTGTTTCTTGTACAAAATGCTGCGTACTATAACAACACTTTTGGTTTTGCACCATGAAACCCGGATTTTGTGCATGAAACACTGGGTTTTGTGAATAATTGGACAAAACAACTCCAATATATTTGACGGAATTTTGAATGTGAATTATTGGACAATACAACTTCAATATTTTGACGGAATTTTGAACAGCATTCGGACAATAGTGATGTTTTAAGATTCCCAAAATGAACACTTTATATTATGAACCAGATAAAATGCCCTCAACTCGATTTTAACACATTTATGAAAATTTGTAATGCCTGCGTGATGAAAACGTGTTGTCCCATTTACTTTGTGAAATAGCCTCGGAACTCAAATTGGCAATTTTAAATTCATTTTGATAAAATTACAATCAAGTTTTAGAAAGCATTTCAGATTCACTTAGTGAAATTTTTACGGGTGTTGCATATTTCAATGTATGGGGATGATGATGAGGGGGAGTAGAAGAATAAAACAAACATCATTTTCATTTTGTTTTGGGGAAAATATGGTTTTATTGATAATAAATGTATATATAGGTCTCCGTGCTCAAAGCAGTGCAAGTCGGTAGCTTTCAAGCGGATAAAGTTCATTTTGAAGTCACGTCTATTTTTATTTCGAGAAAAAGAGATTGAAAAGCCCATCAAAATAAATGACCCATCTAAAGTATTCAACACACTCAGCATTAATGCTTCATTAATGTATTTAAGTTTATAAGGTAACCTTTGAAGCAAAACACCCTGCTATTACAACCATACAAAATCATAGTTAAAATGGTTAACTGCAGCAACAAAGGGCCATAGATCTGCTAATAAAGCTTTTGTATCTTCATTCGTAGACTCTAACACAAGAGCAAAAGACAAAGGTGCCCTTTGAAGCAATATATCATTCTATTACAATCATAAAAGAATCACAATTCAGGTAGATAAAATTTCAGGGTGGTAGCAATACCAAATTTTTACAACCTGAAATATATAATTGAATTTGCAAAAATGCCCGACAAGCTGCAGGCGATAAATCCAGCCACAGGAAACTGTTGAAATATTTTGCATGTCGGACGTGCTCGTATAGTAAACTGGACGAAAGGGATCAAC
>CAXHWN010002021.1:181200-203991 GCA_964020975.1 Hermodice carunculata | reverse complement strand
ATGCAGACTATAACTAGAAAATAAGATCTGCTTCAAAGCAAATCTGTCCGTGTGCCTTCCAAAGGTGTAAATATTAAATGCTACAACTTCTGTCCTTTGATACTTCACACTCCATTAAGCTTATGGCTGGGTGAAAATTCAAAGACCAAATGACCTTCACCTTTGACCTTTAGAGGTCACATGTAAATCACAAAAATGTACAGTGTTACAATACCTACAGTTCCAGCCCAACATGAACCCAATCAGATGAAAATTGACCAAGTTACGGCTAGGTGAAACTTTTAAAGGGCCAAATGACCATGACCTTTGACCTTTGGAGGTCACATAGGAATTACAAAAATATGCAGTGTTACAACATCTACCATTTGAGTCCAACATGATTAGAATTGGATGGAAATTCGCTGAGTTACAACTGGGTGAAAATTTCAAAGGTTCAAATGACCTTGACTCTTTGACCTTTATAAGTCACATGCAAATTACAAAAGTGTAGTGTTTCCAACAGCTTAAATTTGAGCCCAACATGATCAAAATTGAATAAAATTGAGTCATGTCAGATAAAAATTTCAAAGGTCCAAATGACCTTGACCTTTTACCTTTAGAGGTCACATGTAAATTACAAGAAAATGTGTAGTGTTCCAATAGCTATAATTTGAGCCCAACATGATCAAAATTGGATAACAAGAGGGCTGTGTGAACAGCCCGTGCCTCAGCTGATCTTGACATTCATCACACTTGCAGCTCTATGAACTTGGGAAAGGATCAAGGACACCATGTTTTAAGTAAGTCTGACCTTTATAGAAGAACACCTACATGTGCAACATCAAAGTTCAAGTAGTTCTCAAGTTATAATGAAGAGTAAAATTCATGTATTTTGCACTGCGACCCAACAACCAAGGTCAAGGTCATTCATGTACTGTCTAAGCATGACCTTCATACAGAATAATTAACATGTGCAGCTAACTCAAAACAGATCTCAAGTTATCAAGCAAACAGTAAATTTTGTGTCAGTTGTCCTGTGAATTAGCATCAGAATGCCCATTGACTTACATAGTAATCAATAGGAAAGCTGCATTGAACGATAAGTACCCAAATTGAAAATCCTTAAAATCAGGAATCCAAAGCAGTGCCACCTGGTAAACAACATATCCATCACATTTCAGCTTAATCTGAGGGACGGTTCTGAGAACAAGTGAAAAATAGCAAAACCATACAAAAAATTCATTAAAAAATTGCAGCGCCACCTAGTGAACAAATAGGGAACTAGGTGTCCCAGGGAGTGTCTATGTACGATATTAAAGCAATTGGGTGAGCGGTTTCAGAGGAGATGAATTTTTATGGTTTGCCCCAAAAAAGAACAAAAAAAAGAATTCATAAAAAAATCAAAATTCAACAGACCGTGACCATTTGAACATACTTGGTACACATCCACCCAAGGCACATCCCCACCAAGTTTGAAGTAAATTTGGCCAATATTATTTAAAATATGACCATTATAAGAAATTCCATGTTAAACTTTCCTATTAAAACTTTCTGTAGAGATTCTTTGGAAAAAAAATCATAGTACCCAAATTGAAAAAATCGCTAAAAAATCAGGAATCTGCAGCATTCCCACATAGTAAACAACTTTGTTTGACCCTTCTACAAGAAACATATTGACCATGTTTCAGCTAAACCTGAGTGACGGTTCTGCAGAAGAAGTCGAAAATAGCTATAACACACAAAAATTCATAAAAATTAGAAAAAAATTGCAGCTCCACCTGGTGAAAAAATTAAGAACAAGGAGTTCCAGGGAGTGTTCCTGTATGATATCAAAGCAATTGGGTGATCGGTTTTAGAGAAGAAGATTTTTTTAAGATTTGCCCCCAAAAAGAACAAAAAAAATTCATTAAAAATCCGAAATTACTGGACCGTGACCACTTGAACAAACTTGGTAGAGACCCACCCAAGGCACATATCCACCAAGTTTGAAGTGGATGGACGGACCCTCACAAAACCTCAGCTGACTGACAAGTCAGCTGAGGTAAAAATTGACCGAGGTATGGCTAGGTGAAAGTTTTAAAGGTCCAAATTACCTTGACCTTTAGATGACCTCTACCTGAAGTGAAATTTGACCTTTAAAATGACATTTTGACAAAAATTGACCCTTGACCTTGACATTTGAGATGACCTCCCATTATAAAATGGCCAAGACTTCATCTATAGAAGTATATAATTGTGCCAAGTTTGGAGTTTCTATTGATAAGTCTCTGAGAAAAAGGGTGGATAAATTTGCAGGAGAGAGAGAGAGAGAGAGAGAGAGAGAGAGAGAGAGAGAGAGAGAGAGAGAGAGAGAGAGAGAGAGAGAGAGAGAGAGAGAGAGAGAGAGAGAGAGAGAGAGAGAGAGAGAGAGAGAAGAGAGAGAGAGAGATAGAGAGACGAGAGAGAGAGAGAGAGAGAGAGAGAGAGAGAGAAGAGAGAGAGAAGAGAGAGAGAGAGAGAGAGAGAGAGGAGAGAGAGATGAGAGAGAGTAGAGGTTCTGGGAAAACAGCATGTCGGTGTGCCAAACGCAGACATAATTGTGAGGAGACCAAAAACATCTTGGCCCTACGGGGTGGCCAAATGTAAGGTTGGGACTCAAAATCTTTCTTTCTTTTTTTGAAAATTTTAACTGCCTGTAAAGCAGCTAAAACAGACAGTGTTTTTATTGTGTTAGAGTCATAAGCAAACGGGGTACTTTCTGATTAAAGATTGCAAGTATATGGGTCCATTCTCTAAGATGCTCCCTGCACCCACAGCCACTCTTTGCTGGAGGCAATTTTAAGCAGCACAAAGTGGACAATGTTCCAGTCCAGCTGGTTAAAACAGGAATAACTGAATAACACCACTTGTAACCTGAAGCAAGTAAAAAATGTTCTCATGTCTATATAGACCAATATTCAATAAATGTATTCACCATAAATATACATTACTGGTGAAGCAACTTTTCACGTACCTTGGGCACATAGCCTGTAGCTATTTCACACTATCAGCAACTTCACCAGTCTGTATACATGTAGTTTATATTTGAACTGTGTTTGGACAGTTAAAAATACACTCTGATAAAGAATTTAGTCAACTATAAAGATCAGCTGAATGTTTAACATCACATTTCTAAGCAAATCAAACTCTGTAACATAGATATGTACAGGGATTACTCATATGTCATTTTTATACACAGTCATGCCATTGCTCTGATGGAACTTTGAATCCCCAATTTAGACTTGTTAATACGCGAAACCTACCAAATCTCTAGCATTTGTAAAATACTCTAATCTCTGACGAGATACGAGTTCCACTGAAAAAGATCTATTTATGAAATAAAACATATCTTAGTATATTTTTCTGATGGAGCTCATTGCAATTTGCTTTCCACAGTTCAGGTAGGCAAGACAAGAAAACCCCAAATTCTTACCTTCGTAGTACATTGAGAACCTCAAATGCCTTCTGTGCGTGGCCTTGATGTTTGTATGCCGGGCGTTCTGCTGGGGCTGGAGTAGGACAGGGCGTGGTGTCCATAGGGGATTCTGCCTCCTCCATACTGCTCCTGCAGCACAAACACACAAATTTATCAACACGTGCAGAACTTAACCCTGTGGCCACTTAACAATAATACAGTGATACTCAATTGAGTTGTAATAATTTTAGATTCCTCATAAAGGCCTTTTATTCAAGTAGCAGCATGCCTGACCTAAAATCACAAGGAAAAAGTAGGATCTAGTTCAAAAGCTTTCCTTGGCATACTTTGGTGCTCAGTACAAAAAGCACATATACAGAGGATAGCTGTTGACATTTCACTAAGTCTACCAGAAACCCAGCACAAAAAGATTTAACATAGAGCCAAAGACGTAGATTGTTTACAGAGGACAGCTGTTGACTGATGCCTCAGTCTGCCAGAAACGCAACACAAAGAAGTTAAACATACAGGCGAAGGAGAGACAGGTCACTTTTTGCATCCAGTACACTTGTTCCTGGCTGCTTTAATATTCCTGCTGAAAAAAAAAAATCTGCCAGTGAGTATCAATACTTTGCATCTCTTCAGTAACCAAGTATCAACTGCAGTGTGCCACCATGTTTGGCACAGCCTGGGCTCTGTGTCCAGGCATCTCCCAAAATCATGAGGTAACGACCGCTCAACTACAGAGCCTCCAAGCTAGCTTACATTAAAATTGGGAGATCTTCCTCCTGCAGGAACTGAAAAGTGGAAGGGCGAGCGCCGCAGGCGTGAACCATAGCTAGGCGGGTTTGGGGGCATAGTCACCCAGGAAAAATTTGAAATTTGCACCTTCATTTCCTGTATTTTGAACCATTTTAGGCACCATTATCGACATATTTGTCACACAAATACAGTGCAACAACATGGCAAAACAGCACAACTTTACAACCACTGATGGAATAAAACTACCTTTTTTTTAAATTTTGCAAAAAGCGGGAGAGCAGGACACTTTGTAAAAGCGCACGAAAAATGGGAAGTCTCCTGCTAAGGCAAGAGACTTGGAGGCTCTACAATAGCTAGAGGCAACCATGCTGAACACTGTGCATGTGTGGGCTACTCAGCGGTCTTGCCAAACATAAGCCACAATTTGTTGGGATTTTTGTGTATTGTATTCCCATCTGGCAGTTGTTCACACCCTCACCTACTCCTGCGGGACTCAGTGGCAATATGATCTTGATCTTATTAACGCAGCTGCCGATTATCAGGCTTGATCACGAGGCCATGGTAACTTAGCGTCTATGAACACAACTTGGAACACACAGTTCTTTTTGCACAATATACATGACCTGAGTCTATGCCAGCAAATCGTCTTCACATAAATGTTAAACTTTGAGATACCTTTCAGAATTTTTATTCAAAGAGATTTCACATGCCTGAATACAACGGCTGTGCATTCCAGTGGCTGCCACGACATTGTACTTTTCATCAGGACAGGTCGAGTGTTTCGGTTCCTGCCCTCGCCTCTCTCTGTGTTTCTTTAACTTAGGCCCGCAGTAAACTTGGTATTATTATATTTCCCAGTACAAAAGGCAAAGCTAGTACGTGTTTTAACTTCCAAAAGACAGGCAACCTGTTAGTCAATACACAGAGGTACCATACAAACAGTATGATACCTCTATGGTCAGTATGTCAGGAGCTTAATTCTGCACTCCTGTTCCAGTTCAGAGTCCAAAGCACTTTCCAAACTGGAACTACTTCCGTCACTTGAAAATTCATGCTGAACCACATATTCCTCTGAAGGATCAACCATAATGATGTGTCGGAAATAAATCTTTTACGGTGTTAACTCAACAACCTGACGAAGTCAAACAAGATTCACCCAGATCAGCTGGTCCAGGCACACACCCAGCAGGCCATGATCATAAGCTTGAGAGGTCACTACATTACTTCTGCATTCTCTGGGCCTTCAATATGTCGACAACCAAGCTCCTAGGCTGAGCACAGATATCAGCAACTTTTATTGCTCGTTTCAGGCATTATATACAGATAATTATTTCTTTTCTTTTGATGATAATGTAGCTAAAGGTGTCCTCTTAATGAAAAAGGCTACCTTTCCTTCCGTTTTAAATGTATACATATAGTTTACAGAGGAAAGCTGTTCCCTGATGACTCAGTCTGCCAGCAACCCAGAACAAAGGGATTTTCAACATACAGCCTAAATGTATGAAGATTGTTTGCTGTAAATGCACACAGAAAGCATAAACATACATAGCCTACATGTATGTAGATAGCAGGCAGTAACCCAGAACAGAGGATTAACATATAGCCTACATGTACACAGACAGTACGTCTCAGCATAACAATGGCAATTGTCAACAATGCAGAACTAGCAGATGTTGAGACTATTTAATATATAGTTCTACACCTATATATGCAGGCACATTATGTGTCTGAGAGGATTATTTGCATTGGCAGACATTTAGACATAAAGCCAAGTTATTATAGCATTGACTTAAACAGACAGAAAAAAATGTAATGTGTATGTAGTCTGGGAATGTTAAACATGCATCACATTTATTCAGTCAACAACCTGACAAACCACAACAATTACCAACATTTATATGCTTCTATTCCTAAATTACATAATTTGTATGTCACAATCAAATCAATTACACGTATTGTACAATGTTGCTGATTTATGATTTGAAAGGACCGAAAATTTTGTGCACTTATTGACAAACTGTACAATCAAAGTTCTGCACATCAGATTGTAAGGGCAGCGTTATAACACTTGAATATTTGAATGTTTCATTACATGTGAAATCATATTGACTTCACTTGTGACATGAAATTACAAACAAAAACAAAAACAAAACAAAAAAGAAGTAGTGAAATTATGGCCGCACACAAACCAATGATATGTCTGATTCAGAGAATGGAACTATGTACATCCAGATGAGCACAGCATAAATTCTCAATTTGTGATACTTTTGAAGTTGACCAGAGGTAACAATTCTGATCTTAGCTTACTCAGTAAGCCTACAGCAAAAAATACATTTCCATCGTTTCCATTTTTCATACTAAAATTGCCATGGTCTGAATATGTTGGGCTAGAAGATATATTGTATGTGAGTTGGTGGGAGCAGAGACTAACCGTGTGCATTGTAAAGGTAAGTGCTCCAGATCTGGCCTGCAGTCTGCACAATTACTTAATGCACATCACTTGTACTATGGCAAGAACTGCACACTTTCATGACCATAAGATGTCATTACATATACATGTACTTTGATGTAATTCTGGTGCAGTCTCAAAACTCATTATTTCTTCAATCAGTTGGATTGATATTTTACCAACATATCAGAAAACACATTAAGCCAGAGGCCAAGATGACCAGATCATGTCAAAGCTGGAGTATTACCCAAAAGCAGTCTTCTCTCCCCATTCTATATTTCATTTACATAAATATTTCAATGGTCTTAATGTACAAGCATCCCCATACGGCAAGTTTATTGATTAGACTGAGGTAAAACATTACATTACTGGTCCATTAGTAAATGTTATATCAGCAATATAATGTGCATGCATATAGCAAGTTTGTTCCTGGCATCAGAAAATTATGTTTAACATCAAAACACTGAAGTAACCTCAGTCATAGACCATGCCCTGTACACCTACGCAGATCACCAAACAAAAAGCTGTATTCCTCCACTTCAAATAACACCAGTTGACATGGCCACACTTTCAACACTCAAGAAAATCAAGGCCATAAGAATGAAATCGGACACACAGTACCATATTATATAGAGACTTACAAGTACATCTCCAGTGATGGGTAGGACCCTCTGTACTCGGAAATTCCTATCAAGTTGTTTCAACATATTAGTATTGTCATAACCTACATATTTCAGGGAAAGGATTTTTTATTCCTATGTTTCAATGTTGTTACCAATTAACTGTAACTCTCTCAGGCTCACTCTGTTCTATTTTTAGACTAAAATGACTTTGGACTGAACTTGCAACATTATAATTTATTAACTCATCAGGGCACATTTCATGATGCAATTCTATATTCTCCAGCACCTCATATGTGATCATTAAAATCTAATTGGAACCTTCTACCCCCTGCAGAAGGCCCCCGAGGGGCTGAAATGTGTCAAGAGAGGCCCTCATATTTAACTGTTTGTCCAGTCTTATTGGTTTGTTCTTATGACCCATTTATTTTAGACACAGTGCATCTCAAATGTTTATACCATATCCATTCCAACTGTAGCACATGTATGCACTGATAGAACCAAGCCCCCTACTTTTTAATCTCAGGAGTTTTATTAAAAATTCAGTATTTTTCAATACTTTTAAAAATTAGCTGCTTCTGATGAAAGGAGAGGGTTCATTGTTGTTATTTTATTCTATATGGATTCTATAATAAGAGCAATTGCTTTGTGGTATTGTAAATTAAGACATATCATAATCACAAAACTCTGCGAAAACAATGTCTGCTTCAGCAAATCTTTGCATAAGCACTGTGTGCTACTATTGGAATGTATACGAAAGTACATGCACTTCTTTTTCCTTGAGAAAAGGGATCCATGTACATCACACGACTTTGTAGTTTGTTTATATATTCATGGGGTAACTTTTAATCGAGATGAAACTGGTTGGGCAAATAAATATTCATTAAGTTGGCAAGCATTTCTGTTGTTTTACCTGTACAACAATCTTTTTACATTTCATGCCCACATGTGCATGAAATTGATGTATGCTTCACAAAGTAACACCCCTTCCCACATCCTTCACCGCCTGGGGTGACCTCTGACCTCTATGAGCTGATGGTACTTCTGGCACAAACCAGGACTTTATTTCTTAACCCTTTATGAGTTCTAAATACATTTACATGTACAGATTAAAAATACAAAAGCATAACATACATACATGACTAGACATTTTATCAATTATTCATGTTAATTTCAATATTATAACTGGACATGGATCTCCCTTACACTTGCTCCAGGCCTGGATAAACACAGTCAAACATTTAGGGTTATAATTATTGTCAAACTGAGGCCAAACCAGTTTCACAACATGGTATGTATGTATGTATGTATGTATGTATGTATGTATGTATGTATGTATGTATGTTGTATGTGTGTGTGTGTATGTATGTATGTATGTATGTATGTATGTATGTATGTATGTATGTATGTATGTATGTATGTATGTATGTATGTATATATATATATATATTACATGTACTTTATCATAATTTGCTTGATCTACATTCAACACCCTGAAAATGCATTTCTGACGCGAGTTCATTTCCAGGACATAGTCCCCTAATCAGGTAGTCAAATATGTTTAAACCCAAATGGAATATGTGTATTCAAGTGACAAAAGCTACTAAAAAGAATTTATGGACATGTCAGTCAATTGTTCCACATGTAGACTAAACTCTACTTTTTCACATCATTGTGACTAATGGATAACGTTAGAACAGGATCTGTTCAGCAGGCAATGACTCAGTATAATATTCTGGTCTGTATTATGATCAATGGGGCTGGAAATGAATGGCAAAGAAAAACGCAGCAAAATGGACAGAAAACAATATATTGCAAAATTACTTTTGCATTGTTAATTTCCAATTTTCTGAAAAATTAAACAACCGAGATTTATAAAAAAAAAGGAAATCTGTAAATGTAGTTTGAAGAGCATCTGGTACTTGATTACATTGAGGCTCATTCTGAATTAGTCATACATGTATTAGGCAGCGATATCTCTGGGTTACATCTGAATGTTAGCACGTTTTACATATTTAAAGGGGGATTCACAGCCCATCCACAGGATAACATATTGGATAATTGGAAGTGAGCAGTTACTATATATTCACATATGTTTCTGTGACAAATGTTCTAACTCTGAAACTTTAACCTATAAAACAAAAAAGTTTCTCTAATATCATTTAGCTTACATGTGTTTACTTGGGAGCAATGTAATATTGTAAATAATGTTACGTTATCAATAAAAATGGAATTTTCCTCTATTCAGTATTGCATGATGTGATCTTTTCTTACATGAAGGACCCCAGAGAGATTTCATAATAACATTGAAAAGATAGCCTGGGGAGTGACTGATCAAAGATTTTCTTTAATTTTGTTTTTCTTTTTACTAAGGGTTAGGTAGTACTTAGTGGCCTTATAACCTGCTGAAAGCTGAATCTCATGAACTGCACCAATGTATGACATGCATTAGTACAAAATGAATTTGCTCTTTTGAAATCAAACTCAAAACAAAAATTCAGGAATGCAAGCACTGTATTACTGTATCCGAGAACTTGATCCCTGTATCATTTTAAATGCATACATGTGGTGAAACTGCTGCCATTACTATTCACAACCATTGGAGAACGCAACCCCTTAGAACCCAGATATCAATGTTACGTGTGATCATAATAATCTGATAATGATACTGTAAAACAAAAACAAACAAGAAACAAAACAAACAAAAAATTGATCTTAATACATGTACTTCATCAGACAAATGATAAAACACTGCATTTTTTAAGTTTATCAACAATCTTATATGGTCTCAATACGTAAATAAAAAATTGTTAAAAAAGCATTTTGACTTGGATTTTGTCATCTTTAGGAGTCCAGTCTGGACAGCTAAATTATCAAAGTTTGTCCTTGATCCACAAACTCCCCTCTGTGCACCAGAAGCCCACATTGAGTATTAGAATTTGCAAAGTTTGGGATTTCCGCTTAAAACAGTTTGCAATGGATAGTGTTCACTTTGACATGTTTAAGGCCAGACATTACATGTACACAAGAGTATGATGGATGATAAAAATGATGGGATTGGGGGTTAAAACATTTTCTTATGAATGTTTTTTACTTAAAGGCTAGACAATACAAATACATGTACACCTGAAGATGGATAAAATGGTGAAACAGGAGGGTTAAAACAGTTTGCTATCGGTATTGTTGACTTTAAGGGTAGACAATACATGCATACCAAAGGATAATTAATGGACGATGAAAATAAAACATTCTCTACATGACTTTAAAGCTGGATATGAGGACGATATACGGTATTACAGAGACCTTGATTACACACCTGTAGAATCCAGTGCTCATATCAGCCTGATGATAACTGGAGCTTCAATACTGTCTGAACTATTGATCTTTATTACATTATGCAAGCATGTAACTGGGTACACAAACACGTAGAATTACTCTGTACATTTTACTGCCTTGATGCTACACATGCTTTGCAGTGGTACATGTATGTATGCCAGGTCCGATGGTCTTCAACTGATCACAATATTTGTAGTTGTACATGTATAAATGCCAGGTCTGATGGTCCTCATCTGTATACAATATTTGTCACCAAATAACTTTTACAGGCAATGAATGTTCCAAGTTACATGTACAATTTTCCATTTAAACCGAGTTATAACAATTCTATTTCAATCATACCCCCTGCCATGCACACACCCACCATACAAGTTTATGTATATTACACGTGAAACACATCTGAATTTTAATGCACTTCAGAAGGTAAATATAGTAACACAATTTAATTTATTGATTATTATGAACCTGTTCTGTTGACACTATCTTAATTCTAAACAAAGTCATCCCTACAATAAGAGGACTGTGGGCCTAGTGCTCTCCTGCCATGTCAACAGTGCATGTACGGAACCTGCTTGTGTTCCCACTTGATTAATGAAGCCTCACTGGTACCACAAACAATCTAAATTTTAAGTTCTTCTACAATCCCACTAAATGTAATGAAGACCCCCTCCCACCCCAATTACAGATGCTCAAGTGGTCACATGCTTTCCACATTTTGATTACATAAATGATATAATCTTACATGTGGTACCATTAATATCAAACTCAACTAAATTCTCAGGGTTCTCCCCAGAAAATCCTAGCAGTGTACTGTAATTTCCATATTTAACCAAATTTCACAGAAACTGCAAAATAGTAACAAGTAAATGTTGAAGGTGCATCAGTTCTATTGCGGACTTTTACAACATGGTTCTAATACAATTTAGAGGCATGTAGATGTGTGTACCACCTGGTAAATAGGTCATTGAAACCCTAAAAGTAAACAATATATAATGACTATAATAACCTCCAAAATATTTTAACCATTGTAACAGTTGGTGTACAGGGAAATCTGAACTCATAACAAACAACATGGAATAATGCAGCCTATATTTGTGTATTCCCAGCATCTTTTACATTCCAAACACTTACTATTAACCAACTTTGAAATATCCTGAACTGCTGCAAGTACAGTCATAAAGATCTGGTATTCTAGGTCAGCATTTCTCTTATATAGATCTGCAACTTACAATCACCAATACTGACAACCAAAGTTAACCATGTTGCTGATGGTCTCTAAATGCACTTACAACTATATACATATATATATATATATATATATATATATATATATATATATATATATATATATATATATATATATATATATATATATATTGTCGTGATCTTAAGCTGTTGACCAAGTGTGTGTGTGCATGTGTTTTTCTGAGGAAGTTAAAGGTTAATTTGTGTGCTGCGACATGATACTCTTAATTAGTCTCGAAGTCAACCAGTGTTGGTGATATCACTACCAGTGCTGGGCAGATGTGGTACCTCGGGTGTTACATAACTGAGACACTTGGACGCTTTTACTTCCACACCCATCTGTTTAACACACAGCACACGGCACACGCGGACTGGTCCCTTTAACCCCCTGGACTAGTAATACTTGATGTGGTACCTCGGGTGTTACATAACTGAGACACTTGGACGCTTTTACTTCCACACCCATCTGTTTAACACACAGCACACGGCACACGCGGACTGGTCGCTTTAACCCCCTGGACTAGTAATACTTAGTAATTCTATACATTAAAGCACACAGCACACGACACACGGCCGTTGTGACATGCTCAGTGCCTAGTACAAGGCATGCTATATATAAGGGCAACTTTTCAGCCCAGGGGAGAGTTCGGATGGGATTGTCGTAGTGGCCACATCACTATTTGTACATATTACACTGTATACTTAGCATTTAGCACTTTTAGTAGAATAAACCTGTAAAAAGTTATGTTAAGTGTTCTCCTTGGGTGAAGGTGAAATATATACGACAGAACATGGACTGAAGTTAAAAGACTTGGCTCTAGTCTATGTTAACTGTGGGAACAACTACTGATCTGCAAGAATCTTCTACACACTGAACTTGGTTTGAAAGAGTCAGACCAGGTTCGTGTCAACTGGTGGCAGCGGTGGGATATTTACTTATTACACGCCAGTAAGACTGTGGAATTTACTTTGAAGGATCATAAGGAATGAACCAGGAATTGGCAGCAAGGCTGGTCATTAATACATGTTGGATACTTGTGGATGCAGTGGAAATTGCTATTGAAAGTGGTTTGCTGAATAACTATCAAGAAGACGAACTACTCCTGCTACTGCGTCGCCTGGTACAAATTTTACGCTACATATCAGGATATAATTTCTAAATTGAAAAATGCCACCTAAAAAGGACACCCGTGAGAAAGTAGTGAGTACAGCTGAGCAGCAGGAGGAAGCAGATGAGCTCCGGGAAGGGCTGGTTCACCTGCAAAAGGAGTTGGAGGCTGCCTTAGGTGCTGCTGAGAGTGCTTCGCGGAGGGCAACGGAGGCTGAGAAGGAGCGTGATGATGCTGTCCAATCGGCAAGACAGCAAATAAACCAAGCAGAAAAAGAAAGAGAACTGGTGGTTCGCGACAGTAAGGAAGCCTTACACGCTGCTGAGCAGGCAAGGCAGCAGTTGGCAGTGGCTGAAAAGACTGCCACAGAGGCTAACAAAAGGGCTGAGGAGGCTGAGCGCAGATACCTGCCACGTGATCCTCCTGTTTTGGCTCCCATAACACAGGTACCAACTCATCCAGTCCCTGTTCAAGCTCAACTGCAATCTGAGGGAGCTGAATTCAGGCCACTGTCACTTGGGCCTCCTCCGGTAGGCCGCATTCATCAACCTGTATTCTCTACAACAGTGCAGCCACGACAGCAAGCTTCTGGTCAAGCGGACTTATTGAATGTTGCGGGATCCTGGGACCAGTGGCGCTCAGCTAGGCCACAGCCACCTCCTGGGTTTTATGCAACTCAAGCCAACCCCTATAGGGCAACAAGCTATGCCAGCAACCCAGCCGCCAACTCAAGTGCATCCAGCCGTGCCCTTGTGAGTGGTACAAGATCTGTGCAAGATATACCGCTCCCAAGACAGATGGTCTATAATGGTAAACAGCCATGGGAAAGTTTTATTCGTCCCTTTGAGACTCTTGCCTACTCCTGTGGTTGGGATAGACAAGAAAAACTGTTCCGCCTGTCGAATAGCCTTCGGGAGGATGCGGCCGAGTACGCCTTCTGCCATCTGTCAGCTGATGTGGTGAGCTCATATGACCTCCTGGTGAAAGCCCTTGAGGGCAGGTTCAGGGAACGCCAAGCTACTACTGCTTACCTGGCTCAACTGGAGGGCCGTAAAATGCAGGCAAAGGAGAAAATTTCTGAGTTTATCGCAGACATACGCAAACTGGTGATAAGGAGCTACCCAACGGCTGATGAGCAGACCAGAGAAACTATTGCCCTTCGTCACTTTCTGAAAGGCCTGCCTGATGAGCAAGCTGTTGTTGCTGTCGGCATGGCAAATCCAAAAAATGTGGATGAAGCGCGCAATGCTTATGAGACTTACAATAGTCTCAAAAATGACCTTGGGAGACCTTCTCGTGCTCGCATGGTGCAAACAACCAAGGATGCTGACCCCCCAGTTGAGCCTCAGCCCAGTAACTGGGTCACCCGACAGGAACTTGACAAGTTTGGCGAGCAACTGAGAGCAACAGTTGATAGCAAGTTTGAGAAGCTGGAGGCCTTGTTGAAGGAAACGAGGCCACCGCCAACTCTCACTGGAGCTAAAAGGAGGCGACAGGTGGATAAGAAGGACGTGGAATGTTATCGCTGCCATGAAAAAGGGCACTACGCTAGAGAGTGCCCCAATGATTATGTAATAGATGTGGAGGAAAACTAGGAAGGACCGATCCTACCGGCCGGGATTCGGTCCATCATCAAGTAGTGAAGCAAGCTATGTCTGCAGGCATTTCTGTGCTGTTACCAGCCACTATAAACGGTACCAAGGTCAAACTGTTAGTAGATACTGGTGCAGAGGTGACAATTTTATCAACACAACTGTATAAGTCAATAAATGAAAATGAAAGACCACCTTTGGTGCAACCAAGTGCTAGTGTAAAAATTGAAACTGCAAACTGTGGACAGGTTAACATTGCTGGAATAGCTCATGTTGCCATGCAAGTGGGTGACTTACAGTTTGACCTCAAAGCCCTAGTGGCACCTATTAGTGGCGATGGACTTTTAGGGATGGACTTTTTGTATGCTCATAACTTTTCCCTTAGTAAGGATGATGGCTTGAGGCTTGATGGCAGTTTAGTTCCAACAGAAATTTTAGGGCTACCTCAGCCCCTTACCCAGGTCAGCTTAATGAGAGAGACAATTATACCAGCTTACAGCGAGTCTGTTGTGGAAGGAACTGTTGATGCAAATTCATATGGACCCAGGCTTGGTGTAGTTGAACCATTAGAACAAGGACTTAGAATTGACCAGCTCATTGTTGGCCGTACATTGGTGGATAATAGCAGAACTGATATAGGGATACCAGTAAGGATAATGAATATCAGCTGTGAAGACATTATGTTGCATGCAGGCACCAAGGTTGCTTGCTTGCATGAAGTCAGGGACATTGAAACGATAGCAGAGGTGGAGAACACCGAGAATGACCACGAGAACCGCTTGTTCTCTGCTTGCCGTGTCCATGCAAAGGAAACTGGGGGGAAGCAAGAGGTGGACCAAGAAAATACAGACAGGCATGATTGGTCTGACCCTCTTTTAAAGCTGTACCAGGAAACTAGTACCAAGTTGAACGGGGAGCAAAAGGAGCAACTTGCTTGCCTGTTGGGAAAACATAAACAGGTGTTTTCTAGGTCCCCAGAGGACCTAGGTCGTTCTTCTGTGGTCACCCATACCATCGATACGGGGGATGCCAAACCCATCAAGCAACGCCCTAGACGACCCCCTCTCGCTTTTGCCAGTGAGGAGCACAAGATTATACAAAAACAGTTAGCAGCTGGAGTTATAGAGCCCTCAACATCAGCTTGGGCTTCCCCTATGGTGTATGTGAAAAAGAAAGACCAAACCATTAGACCATGTGTCGATTATAGGAAACTCAATGATGTTACTAAGAAGGATGCATATCCTTTACCACGCATTGATGACTGTTTAGACTGCCTCAGTGGAGCTAAACTATTTAGTGTCCTTGACCTTGCCTCAGGATACTGGCAAATTGAGGTCAAGGTCAGTGATCGACCGAAGACTGCCTTCATAACCAGGCATGGATTATACCAGTATAAGACCATGCCATTTGGCCTGTGCAATGCCCCAAGCACATTTGAACGTTGTATGGAATTGGTCATGCAGGGATTGCAATGGAAGACGCTACTAGTGTACCTGGATGACCTCATTTTGTACAGTGCCAGTTTTGGTGATCAACTTAGGGCCCTGGATGACGTTCTCACCAGATTGGGCAAGGCAGGGTTCAAGTTGAAGCCATCAAAGTGCCAGCTGTTCCAGGAAGAGGTTATATTCCTCGGACACAAGGTCACGCAAGATGGAGTAAAGCCAGACCCCAGTAAGTGCGAAGTGGTTAAGAATTGGCCTGCACTAAGGACAATCCATGATGTGAGGTCCTTCTTAGGATTGTGTTCCTACTATCGCCGATTCGTACGGAATTTTGCAACTATTGCCAGTCCACTTACTCGACTTTTGGAGGCCGGCCAAAAGTTCGAGTGGACAACAGAGTGTTCAAAATCTTTTGAGACATTAAAGTCAGCATTGACTGGTAATGAGGTCATGGCCTACCCTAATGACACAGGTGTATTTGTAATTGACACCGATGCCTCGGACACGGCAATTGGCTGTGTATTGTCCCAGCTCCAGTGGTGCGAGCACGCTCAGAAGGAAGTTGAGCGACCAATTGCCTTTGCCAGCAAATCTCTCAGTAAAGCCGAGAGGCGCTACTGTGTGACTCGACGGGAGCTCCTTGCTGTCGTTTTCTTTGTACAGTATTTCAGACACTACCTATTGGGCCGAAAATTTGTGATACGGACAGACCACAGCGCTCTCCGTTGGGTAATGACTTTCAGAAACCCCGTGGATCAAATGGCAAGGTGGATCGAGGTACTGTCGCAGTATGTGTTTGAGATAGAGCACCGTGCGGGAGCCAAGCATGGCAATGCTGATGGACTCTCGCGGGTCCACTGTGACCCAGATGATTGCAGCTGTTATGATGGTGACTCTGTTCTGGAAAGCCTCCCCTGTGGGGGTTGTGAAAAATGTGTGAAAAAACACAAGCAGTGGTCCACTTTTGCAGAAGTGGACGATGTTGTCCCTTTAGCATTGCGAACTGTTAGAGATAAAGACAGCTTCATTATGTCAAATGGGCCAAAAGTAGGTCAAGGACCTCTTATCCCATGGCTCCTGTTGTTAATCAGCGTCTCTATGGGAATATGGCTTGGCCTTGTGGACCGGGGACCATCCATTCTTTTGGTGACTCTGGCCACAATGTGTACCTGGTGTGGCTCGATAGCAGCACAGATTTCCAGTATGATGGGCCAGATGTTCCCTAAAATACAACGAGTGGTCACCCATGTAACCTCAAAGATAGGGTGTAGATTCAGTGGGGAATTGAACCTACAAGATGTGTCCAACTGCATCGAGGAACCTTGTGATAATGACATTCCCCGAGTAAACCGAGCGGGTTGCAAATTGCGAAACAGTGGGCATGTTTCGTCCCAGGAATTTTGGCAGCAATCTACAGGATGGATTGGGGGGTATTCCAAGGCAGCAGTAGCTGGAAAGCAGAGGGCTGATTCAGAGTTGGGTACAGTCATTTGTTGGCTTGACACTTCAAGGCATAGGCCACCACGAGATGTCGCAGCTAAGGAAAGTCCGGCTGTAAGGCAGCTCTGGCTAATGTGGGATCAGTTGGAACTATTAGATGGAGTGTTATATAGACGGTGGGAGTCTGATGAGAAGACTGGTGCCTTCTTGCAAATGTTGGTTCCCAGAGAACTACAGGACACTGTCCTTCATGCAGTCCACAACTCCATTGTGTCTGGACATTTAGGAATAAAGAAAACTATAAGTAAGCTGAAAAGGTGTTTCTACTGGTATAAGATGAAACAAGCCGCAAGAAACTGGATCTATTGCTGTGCAGAATGTGGTGCACGGAAACGTCCCCAACAAAGACCAAGAGCCCCACAGGTGAGTTATACTGTGGGTGCCCCTATGGACCGCATTGCAGTGGATATCACTGGTCCATTTCCTGTAACAGATGCCGGAAACCGCTACATATTGGTTGTTGCCGATTATTTTACAAGGTGGACTGAGGCATATGCCATGCCTGACCAGACTGCTCAGACTGTAGCCACCACTATTGTAAACAACTTCCTGGCTAGAATGGGGATGCCCTTGACTATTTTTTGTGACCAAGGCCGCCAGTTCGAGTCCCAACTATTTCAACAGTTGTGCAAGCTCTTGGGGATAAACAAAACCAGGACTTCTCCTTTCCATCCAGCCAGTAATGGTCTAGTGGAACATTTCAATCATACCTTGCTCAACATGATAGCTGTCTACGTGTCGGACAACCAAAAAGATTGGGATGTTAATTTACCACTGCTGACTGCGGCTTATCGCTGCTGTAAACATGAGAGTACAGGGTTCTCCCCTAACCTCTTAATGTTGGGCCGCGAAGTGTACCTACCAATTGAACTCCTGTTTGGTGGGCCCCCAAGGGACCCAAACCTGCCTATTATGAACGAAAGTGACTATGTCAAGTATCTCAGTAAGAAAATGTCCAATATTTATGACTTTGTCCGCAAGCACCTTCAAGCTACCCTGGAAAGGCAGAAGAAAGATGCTGATACCCGAATATGCCTTAACAATTATCATGTGGGTGACCTTGTCTACTTTTATGACAGTACTAAAACTGTTGGAAGGAGCCCAAAACTCAAGCAAAATGTTTGGAAGGGCCCATGCATCATCACAAAAAGGTACAGTGATTTGCTGTTTCAACTGAGGGCCGGACCAAAGAGCAAACCAAAAACACTGCACCATGATCGCCTGAAGCCTTATGTTAGTACGGACATTCCAGGCTGGGTGCTTACAATCAGAGAAAACATAAAAGCTGCAGAAGGCATGACGCCCCCTACATCTGCTGAGTCCCAGTTGGTTGAGGGCCACATGGGGAAGAATGAACACTTTCGGCGGAGCAAAAACATGGAAACTAAAGAGTCCACACCAGAGGGTGATGGCAGTAAGGGGTTAACCCCAACCAATAACCAGACAAATGACAAGGGACATGAATCCAGCAAGAAAGTAGAACTTTCTGCCAAAACTGGCAGCAAGGGGTTAATGCCAAAAGGGGACAAGGGGTTAATGCCAAAAGGGGACAAGGGGTCAATCCCAAAGCAAGACATGGGGTTAACATCTGCAAGAGACAATGGTAATGAGTGCATGGAACCGAGTGGAACTGAAGGGCAGGTCCTGGAGACTGAAGCCCCAAGAGGACCAGAGGAATGCAGAAGAAGTGGTAGGAAGAGGACCCAACCCAACAGGTTCCAATCTGCCTAATTAATTGTTACGACTGTTATCATTTAGTCTACCAGTGACTTCATACTTTTCTTAGAACCTGTTATCGGGTGATAGTTTGTGCAGACTGTTAGACTGAAGTTAAAAGTCTCAGGACAATACCCTACGGGTCCAGGGCCATTTAAAATCTGGATTGCATCTGCAGAACTGTTTCCCAAAACACACAAGCTTTGATACTCCCGGGGTTTATTTGGTATATCAAAATAAAATTGTAATCAGGATGTCATATATAGGGACAGCAACTACTATGTGTTTAATCTGTTATGAGAAGTTGGTCAAAGCAACCACTCTGCCCATTTTGTGGGAAGCACTTCGTCAGACATTGGTGTCTTACCAGGCACCTGAGCTTACATCTCCCATGGTACTTGGGCCGCTACATTTGTTGCCACTGCCACAGGAGCTTTCCTAGCTATCACAGACTGGTGGTGCATGCAGAAACAAACAAGCACAGGCGACATTTTGCAGCGTTTCTGCTGCGCTATAAACAGACTGTACAAGTAAGGCCACTGAGAGACAAATTTCTGGAGGCAAGACGAAAGGGACCAACGCCCCCAGATATTTTGCAAATTATCGAGTCAAGGGCCAGCCAAACTTTCATCACCACTGCTGCAATGGAGAGAAGTCGCCCAGAGTACCAAGATGTAACACCGACAAGGGATGAGAACCAGGCAGACTTCCCACTAAACACCCCTGTCCTAGAGCCACGTACTCCCTACCAGCCAGCGTGTGACGGCACAGGGGGCGCCAGCAGCCATCTTAGCTTCAGTGCACTGGGCATTCCAAATAGCCATGATGTACTGTCCATTGTGCCAGTAGGTCAGCCAAGCCAGGGAAACGCCACACCAGGGGTAACCTCCACAGCCGGGCCAAGCAGGCCACCGAGCCCTGATATCCAAATTACCCACGCTGATGTCCCTGCAAGGTCGCCGCAGCAAGGGAAAAGAAAGGGGGCCGGCCCGCATGAGGTGGCCACCAAGAGAAGGCGTGATAGCACCCCAAAGGCCAAAGCTTCAATGCCACAGCCTGCAGCAACAACAGTGCAGTCAGGGTCAGGGGTCGTGAATGTCAAAATCAAGCCTGGAGCCCTCCCATCCCCCCCAAGGTTCAAAGAGATGACGAGAGCCAAAACCACTGATCGGCCACTAGTCGAAAATGCTAGTGCCACCTCAGTGGAAAGTCGCCTGGTTACACTGGAAACCAAGATGGCCGCCCTAAGCCACAAGATTGTGGATACTGCAAAAGTGCAAGGAGCATTTTTCCTTCAGAAGATGGAGGAAAACTTTAAGGATATGGGGAAATACATCCATAAAATTAATCAGGTCCTCCAACAGGACATTAAAGAAGTGGCAGAGAAGCTTGCAGAGGTCCAGGCTGCGAGTATCAAGAGCCAGGAGGTCCCAGAGAGCACCAGAATGGCTATATGTGCCATGGCAACGGATGTGCTGA
Source organism: Hermodice carunculata (assembly GCA_964020975.1). Lineage (NCBI taxonomy): Eukaryota > Metazoa > Annelida > Polychaeta > Eunicida > Amphinomidae > Hermodice > Hermodice carunculata. Next base: position 183,326 of record CAXHWN010002021.1, on the reverse strand, counting down.
GGAAATATGGCAGTGGCCCTCAGCAGCCTTCAAGCTAAGAGTCTGTAAGCACCAAGGGCCACCTTTTTATTGTGCACCAAGCGTTGTTTGTGCACCACAAATATGTGCGAATCACCAGTTGTGCACAAGGGGCTTGTGCAAGCATTTGTGTACATAACCTGCTTTAAAAAAAAAAAAGAATACATGGGCCTATATGTGTGTGACACTAATCAGTGCATTTACTTGTGTAATCGTGTACATGCAACCAGTGATGAAGACGGTTTTTTTGTATAGTCATATATAGAGGAGCACCTGTTTAAGGATTATTAGTAGGATCTGTGGATCGTGGGACACAAGGAGTTAACGCTGGAAGTAGCAGTGCGTATGGGTAGTGCACAGATTCTGTGAGTAGAGAGCTGTTTACCCATATAGATAAATTTGATTGAATCCTGAACTCTTCTGCCCCTGTGTAATCAAAAACTGAAAGCTGACATCTCATTTAATAATGAAGCGGAAAGAACCATTGGACTGGCTATCTTATCTGAAAATTGACCTCCAGAAATTTTAAATTATCAGATTATATTTGGAAACTTTGATACAGCAATAAGCAATGGATGCCATGAACTATACTCAGTTGGGACTTTCAAAATTTTGTGCAAAACAGCAATAAATACCAGCAGACTGACTGGCAGTTTATCTGCCAAGGCGATGTGTCGTCTGAGTGTGTGGACTGGTGGTTTTATCTCTCCATGCATCATCTCCGTGGTGAACTGGCATAATTACACATATGATAATTAATGCACGCAGGCAAGAGTTTGCCTCATCTTAGCTTGTGCAACACAAATGCTAAAAGAACTCTGTCCTGATTAATGGAACAGCATGGTTGTGGACAGTAAATTCATGAGAATTATTCTTGAGTTTAGAGGTTAAAATATAAGTATATATATAAATATTGAGATTTAGTTTCAACCACTGACAGAACTTCATGGACACTGTAATTCCCTTCATACCAGGACTCTTGTGAACTTTCAGGCCAAGTACTATTTTGGTAGTTTATTCAAAACACGGGGTCGTGTTAAGCCAGTGGGGAATTGTGTCGTGATCTTAAGCTGTTGACCAAGTGTGTGTGTGCATGTGTTTTTCTGAGGAAGTTAAAGGTTAATTTGTGTGCTGCGACATGATACTCTTAATTAGTCTCGAAGTCAACCAGTGTTGGTGATATCACTACCAGTGCTGGGCAGATGTGGTACCTCGGGTGTTACATAACTGAGACACTTGGACGCTTTTACTTCCACACCCATCTGTTTAACACACAGCACACGGCACACGCGGACTGGTCCCTTTAACCCCCTGGACTAGTAATACTTGATGTGGTACCTCGGGTGTTACATAACTGAGACACTTGGACGCTTTTACTTCCACACCCATCTGTTTAACACACAGCACACGGCACACGCGGACTGGTCGCTTTAACCCCCTGGACTAGTAATACTTAGTAATTCTATACATTAAAGCACACAGCACACGACACACGGCCGTTGTGACATGCTCAGTGCCTAGTACAAGGCATGCTATATATAAGGGCAACTTTTCAGCCCAGGGGAGAGTTCGGATGGGATTGTCGTAGTGGCCACATCACTATTTGTACATATTACACTGTATACTTAGCATTTAGCACTTTTAGTAGAATAAACCTGTAAAAAGTTATGTTAAGTGTTCTCCTTGGGTGAAGGTGAAATATATACGACAGAACATGGACTGAAGTTAAAAGACTTGGCTCTAGTCTATGTTAACTGTGGGAACAACTACTGATCTGCAAGAATCTTTTACACACTGAACTTGGTTTGAAAGAGTCAGACCAGGTTCGTGTCAATATATATATATATATATATACATCAGGGCTTGACATTAAGGATTTTTTGTGGTTGCCCCCAGGGCTACTGGGCCAGAGAAATTGGTTGCCCCCTTCACAAAATCAGTTGCCCCATTTTCAGCGTTGCGAGCGGCGTTAGCCGAAAAGCCCTGCTAGGGGGGGGTCCGGGGGCTTGCTCCCCCGGAATTTTTTTAAAAAAGACATTAGAATAATAATATGCATTTTCCTGCCATTTGGAGGGGACTTGGGCTTAAAATAAGAGTCCTGTCAAAGC